>JAMZAV010006361.1:0-32833 GCA_024449915.1 Sweltsa coloradensis
TTTTTTAAGTTTTAGTTTGCGGGGGATATCTTACTTTGCAATGCTTGTTTGTTGCCACGCATTGTAGGTGATTGTTGTCAAGTTTCTATTGTTTCTTGTCAATTGGTATTATTTACCGTAAAAACTTATATTAAAGCTTTATTTCTATGGATTCTGGCTAACTTTTTTTACTTTTTCTTTCAAAAGGTACTACATCGTACCATAACCTTAATGTAATGTCCATGTATAATATGAACGTCGTAGCCCCACCCGTTTGGTCAGAATTGGCCCAAACGGCACGAAAATATCGTACAAAAAAATCAAAAAACTTATATTAAAAGCTTTATTTCTATAGATTCTGGCTAACTTTTTTGACTTTTTCTTTCAAAATGTACTACATCACCATAACCCTAATGTCCATGTATAATATGAACGTTGTAGCCTAACCCGTTTGGTCAGAATTGGCCCAAATGTCACGAAAATATCGCGAAAAAATCGGAAAAAATCGTAAAAATACGATATTCATGAGAAATATTTCTTCGATTGTACCCAAAAACGTGGCAAGTCTAAGTTCAGAGATTTCGAAGGTCCTGTCAAATTTTCATCAAGATCGCATATGCCGTTTGCCCGGTAGAGAGCGAACAAACAGACGGAAAAACAAACAAACAAAAAAACACCCGAGCTAAATTTTTTGGGGGGTCAGTGAAATTGAAGTCTTCGCTTCACTCGATTCGCTCGCTACGCTCATCCAATAAATAAGAGAATTAAATTATTTATTCTCGTGTGGATAAAGAATGAGGTGACCACAGAAGGCAAACATTGTTATTCGGTATCAAGAATAAACACAAAAACCAGAAAATAAGAAAAAGGTGTCCACGTTTCACCATGAAATAAAATCGATTAGACGGTTTGTTTTCGGGACATAGTACCGCGTTATTGCGTACGTAGTACGTATACGTATCGTGAGCTGATATTTATGCATATTTTATGGAGTATTTGTTACGATATTTAAAAAAACATTTCTCCCATTGAACCAAAAAACTTTTCAGATCTAAGTTTAGAGATTTCGAAGGACCCCTCCAATTTACATCAACATCTCATATGCCGTATGCCCGGAGCGAACTAACAGATAAAAAATAAACAAAAAACAACATACAAACAAAAAAACACCCGTGCTATTTTCTCAGGGTAATGAAATTATTGAAGTATTCGCTTCGCTCATCCAAATATTATGTAGAGAATAAAAAACAAACCAATCCAAATAGTGGTTTTAATGGGGTACCTACGAATTGGTTTTAAATGAATGCAATATAATATAAATATATATTATTTTACATTTAAAAAACATCATCATTCTGACAAAATTAATAATATAATACGGTACTTGTTCATTATCCGGATCACCTAAGTTAGGTTAGGTTAGGGGGGTTAGGGGGGGGGGCATTTTTTATTATTATCCTAACCTAACCTAACTAGCTTAGGTGATCCGGATAATGAACAAGTGCCTATTATAGACAGCACAGATAATAGAGAACACTACTCTGTTATCTGTGAGAGAAAGAGAATCAAAATGCAGTATAAGATTGAATACTGTTCCCTCAAAACCTATTTAGACGAGGGAGCACGGCGCCTGAATTCTACAATTCAACACAAACGGCAGTTCGTGCATTCTGTGTGTAAGAGTGTGTTTGTACTATAAAAACCAGCCGAATCGCTGTCTAAATTGCGCTGAAATTTTAAACATACATCCGGTGCATGTCAACTGAGAACTGCTAACAAATTGAGCAAAACCCGTTGCGATTCAAAAAATGCAAAACAAAAAATATAGGCTATATAAATGTGTGGATTCAATTTAACGTCAAAAGTTTTGTTCGTGAACAAAAAAAATTCAAGGCGGTCAAAATAATTGCATGCAATGACCGAGGTGTATCAAATCTTGTACGCTCAAGGTTCCCCCAAATTCCGCTCGGAGATTTAGTAAACCATGCAATCTTTACACGTATTTCGTACTGGCTGGCTATGTTTTCCTTAGTATAGTATGCATTTCAAAAAAATTCTACAATTTTTTTTAAATCCAGAAATTAAAAAAATCTTTCCCGATTAGGGGTTTGAACCCAGGTCTCCCACATTTTGGGTATATAAGGGCGCCTTAGCCATCTAGACCAGGAAAACGCCAAAGTCGCTGTTAGGCGAGTGAGCGAGTCATGTGTTGAGTACCCTGTAGCATTTCCTTTCATCCCCCAATACCTACCTACCCTATCATAGGCTAGAGTGGAGCATTATGGCCTTACAGTCGAAGCGCCTTTATACCAACTTAGCTCAAAACCATATTATTCCTACATTATATATCAATCAATCTTGGATGCCAATGTTCCCCGTATGCCTGTAAAAGGACGACGAACTCGCGGCCCTATATACAGCTACCCGAGTTGTGGGGTTTTTCAGCTATCTGCACACGCCGCCCCGAAAGATTTACAATCTTGAAACTCGGTATATGACCTGATATGTGGTCCATGACCTACCAAAAATAAATCAACCCGATCCGATAACCCGTTCTGTGTTAAAAAAAAGTGTCTCAACATCGTCGAAAACCTTCCGGCTGGCTGGCTAGCTAGATAGCTAATTCTCCGCGGAGATATAACAGCCTACAGAGAAAACGGTAAATCATAGAACTATGAAACTTGGACCACACTTAGATGTACCTCATACGCAGCGTCTTTTGCTTTCAAAACCAAAATCGAGTAACAGGGACAGGTGGAAATCAAAATTGTGTATGATAATTAAAACACCAAATTACTAAGGCGTGGTAATTTCTACAGACACGAAATTAAACATGCTTTTAACCACTATAAATATCTTTGTTTCTTCCTATGCCGATAGCTTGATTCTTCAATCATTTTTCTTCCTAGCTATCCAAAATGATAGCCAGTAGCGTCCAAAACACAAGGGGCTAAATTTGGGGGGACCGTCGGCCTAAAAATGTAAAAAATGAACTCACTTCTCGCCGAATTTCGACGCTTTTCTCAAATATCGCTTAAAGTATTACACGTCTTGATTGGAAACAAACAGCAAAAAGATGTAATAGTCCCCACAAATACCAAAATTTGTAAAAAAAAAAAAAAAAAAAAGCGGAAGCCAAGCTCTCCTTCAAAGTTTTCGGCTTAAATGCTGTGAGATATAGAAGTTTAGCTAAGCTTTTCATTCTTTCTCCCAAGTTTCGCATTGAAAATAAGTAAGATCATTTTGCATGTTTACGTGCGCCAAGCCAACCATTTTCGTGGTAAAAATTAAAATTACCGGTACTCAAAATCATAAAATAAAATAGCTTGGCCATTGACTTTTTAGAGTTCTCGTAATGAACCAAATTTAATAGCAAAGCAATTTTTTTATGATTTTGAGTTTAAAAATTTTACTATTTGCCACGAAAATGGTTGGCTTTAAAGTATTGAGACTTATTGAGTTCAAGGCATTTTGTTTATTGTGGTTTATTGTGGTTTATGATGTCCAAATGGACATGAGTTAGATACTTATGGATACATGATGGCTAGCAGTTGGATAACAGTTGGATAGCAGTTTCAAATATTACCCTAGTGGATAACAGTAAATTGGTTGATGGATACGAGATGGAAACGAGATGGATAGGAGCAATTGGAGAGCAGAATTTCACAAACTTTTTCTGTGGATACTAGTTAGCTAGCAGTTGGATACCAGTTATTTTCAATGGGGAAGTATAAAAAAATGGGCCTTGAATTAGCATCTATTAAATGCTCTATCGAATTGCCTGAGTGGTGCACCCCGAAACTATTGACTATACAGGGTGGTTGAATATGAAATAAATGAGCAAATTTGAAATCGACTTCCGAAGTAGTGAGCAAAGTTAACGTTTAATAATAATTCAACAGCTGTTGTAAATACTAGGAAACGCTCAGCTGGACGCGTTGATAAGCGAGCACGTGCTAAAGCAAGACCCACATTGCACATTTTAATTTTTTTTTGATTTGCGACGTTCGCTGTCCACGGGGCCATTTTTCTAATATTATTTATTATTGACAAGGTATTTGGGTAAACCAAATACCCTTTACTTTGTTAAGCGAGCGAAGCGGGCGTTTCCATTTGACTCTGCCGGAAAAAATAGTCACTGTTTTTTTGTTTGTTTTTTTTTTTTACGTCTCGCCATAACGTTCGAACGGAGGTTCGGACCGAGTTGAAATTTGGACCATCCGCAAGTTTTGTTCTCGATTGAATGCCATAAGTTTTGTGGCAAAATCGTTCAAAAAGTAACGAAGTTACATTAAAGTTAAACGAAAGTTTTTTTTCAAACTACACGACGACAAAATCTGGGTGGCCAAATCATTTAGAATGTCCATCCAGTCACGAATATGTTAATTTTATTTTGATCCGATAAGTAGTGTAGATGGAAATTACATTATAACAAAGTACCGTTACCATGGCAACGGAAAGTCGCGCAGCTTTTTTGGCTCATGGTAGCGGTCGAACGGAGGTTCGGATCGAGTTGAAATTTGGACCATCCGCAAGCTTCGATCTGGATTAAATGCCATTAGTTTTGTGGCAAAATCGTTTAAAAAGTTAAAAAGTTACATTAAAGTTAATCGAAAGTTTTTTTAAACTAAACGGCGACAAAATCTGAGGTGGCCAAGTCATTTAGAATGTCCGTCCGGTCACGAATATGTTTATTCTATTTTGATCCTATAAGTAGTGTAGATGGAAATTACATTTAAACAAAAGTAACGTAACCATGGCAACGAAAAGTCGCACGAAGCTAGAGCTTTTTTGGCACATGATAGC
Source organism: Sweltsa coloradensis (assembly GCA_024449915.1). Classification (NCBI taxonomy): domain Eukaryota; kingdom Metazoa; phylum Arthropoda; class Insecta; order Plecoptera; family Chloroperlidae; genus Sweltsa; species Sweltsa coloradensis. Next base: position 4,786 of record JAMZAV010006361.1, read on the forward strand.
GGTTGCACGAAGATACAGATCAGGTTGAAATTTGGACCATCAACAAATTATATAGCACGTGCTCGCTTATCAACGCGTCCAACTGAGCGATTTTCTAGTGGATAAAATCCACCGCCATCTAGAGGACCTTGATTAAATTTTAACAAAAGTAACGTTACCATGGCAACGAAAAGTCGCACGAGGTTTCTGGCCACTATGCACTGCCACCTAGAAGTAATCAAAATACTATCGAGGAAGCAGTGTATTATTTGTTACCAAAGAGTTAAAATAGCTTTTCCAAGTTAATGATGTCAAGGTCCTCTAGATGGCGGTGGATTTTATCCACAAAGTAAAGGTTTACTTACGGGTTTATCCAAATACCTTGGCAATAATTAAACGAGGGAGCGGAGCGACCGAGTGTCTCCATTCAACTCAAACGGCCCTCATTCTGTGATTCTGTCTGTCTATCTGTACGTCGAAAATCAGCCAAACTGCTGAACATATTGGGCTGAAATTTTAAACATACATCCGGTACGAGTTTACTGAGAACAGCTGCTAACAAAATTAGCTAGATCCATTGCGATTTAATCCTACAATAAATAAAAATGTGATTTTTTTAAATATCGATAGCATTTGTTTAGTAGCAGCTAGCGGGACAATAATCTACGTGACTTGCATGGCCTATTGGTAAGCATTTAGTCTACCGCACGAGGGTTGAGGTTCGATACCCGTTAGCTCGAACTTTTTTTATATTTTTACACCTACATTATATTTTGGAGGGGTGTTAAATGGGATATAAAAATTAGGTGATTTTGTTTTTAACTTGGAAATTTGTTAATGTTTCACGCTTATACGTTTTGAATACGATTCGCATTTCAAATGTTCAATTTATATAACTAGGGAAACGCCTAAGTCGTTGTTAAACGAGTGAGTGAGCCATGTGTTGAGTACCCGGTATCATTCCTCATACTGGGCTAGATCCTTAGGTATAGGGGAGGAAAGGGGATGTTCCCGGGTACTCAATTCACTTGGCTCACTCACTCACTCGTTTAACAACGACTTTGGCGTTTCCCTAGTTAAACGAGGGAGCGGAGCGACTGAGTGTCTCCATTCAACTCAAACGGCTCTCATTCTGTGATTCTGTCTGTCTGTACGTCGAAAATCAGCCGAACCGCTGAACAGATTGCTCTGAAATTTTAAACAGACATCCGGTACGAGTTTACTAAGAACTGTTAACAAAATCAGCTTGATCCATTGCGATAGAAGCCTACAATAAATGAAAATGTGATTTTTAATAATATCAATGGCATTTGTTTCGTAGCAGTTAGCGGGACGACATTGACGTGGCCTGCATGGCCTAGTGGTAACCATTTAGCCTACCGCACGGATGGATGGGGTTCGATACCCGTCAGTTTTAACTTTTTTATATTTTTACACCCACATATTATTTTTGAGGGGTGTTAAATGGGTTATAAAAATTAGGTGATTTTGTTTTATCTTGGAAATTTGTTAATGTTTCACGCTAATACATTTTGAATATACGATTCGCATTTTGTATGTTCAATTTAAATAATTATTGTGGCAAGCAGAGTTAGTTCCTGTAAGGTGACCAGACGGTCCGGTTTTAGAAGTCAAAACACTTGGCTAACTCACTCGTTTAACAACGACTTTGGCGTTTCCCTAGTAAATAATTGGATGAGCGAAGCAAAGACTTCAACTTCACCGACCCCCCAAAAAATTTAGCCCCAAAGTTTTTTTTCTGTCTGTTCACGCTCTACCGGGCAAACGGCATATGCGATCTTGATGAAAATTGGAGGGGACCTTCGAAATCTCTGAACTTAGACTTGCCACGTTTTTGGGTACAATCGAAGAAATATAATCTCTTGAAGATCGTACTTTTTACGATTTTTTGCGATATTTTCGTGATATTTGGGCCGATTCTGACCAAACGGGTGAGGCTACAAGGTTCATATTTCAACACATACATTCAGGTTATGGTGATGTAGAACTTTTTGAAAAAAAAGTTGAAAAATTATCCAGAATTTTATAAATATTTTTTTTTTTTTTCGATTTTTAATGCAATTTTTTTCGTGATATATGGGCCGATTCTGACCAAACGGGTGGGGCTACAACCTTCATATTTCACACGAACATAAAGGTTATGGTGATGTAGTACCTTTTGAAAGAAAAAGTTGAAAAATAATCCAAAATCCATAGAAATAAAGGTTTTATTATAAGTTTTTTTTTAGGAATACAATAAAAATTAACAAGTAACAATAGAAACTTGACATCAATCACCTACAATTGCATTCAAAAGCACTTACAAAGGAAAAGTGGCCCTACGCAAACTAAAAACTTACAAAAAAGCTCATCCACCCAACGCGGCGGGACTTAAGGTAGGGCCCGTCGAGGTTTTGTCAGTTACGTCAATTACCTTTAGTTACGTCAAGTTACGTTAATTTCCGTTAAGTTGAGTTATTTACGTTTAGTTACGTTAAGTGACGTCAAGTTGCGTTGATTTACATAAAGTTGCGTTAATTTACGTTAAGTTATATCAATTACGCTAAGTACCTACAAGTCATGTAATTTTCGTTAAGTTACGTTAATTTAGGTAAGTTATTCGAATTTCATCAAATTACGTTAAGTTACGTCAAGTTTACGTAAAGTTATGTTATGTTACGTTAAGTTACGTTGATTTACGTTAAGTTACGTTACGTTACATCAGATTACGTTAAGTTACGTTAACTTACGTTAAGTTACGTTGATTTACATTCAGTTACGTTATGTTACGTTAAGCGGAGAATCCTGGCGAACCAGCTTGACGCTCTACTTTAATTAAGTTTGGGATTAAGATTTTGGATGCAACAATATAACTTGTAAGCTAGACAGACAGCGACATCTAGAGGGCTGTGAAACAATAAACAAATGATATCAAACAAAACTTGTTAGGTTTTATATTCATTAATTGTTGTTCCACTAATTGTTAAGTGTATAAATACAATAACATTAGTGTTTGACTAATTAAAAGTAAGGTAGTAGGTCTAGAATATCTATTTAATAGGCTATAGCCGATATTGAAGTTGTTGTCTGGATTGATGTGTACGCCGATCCACAGAACCTGTGGACGGGATTGATATTCACGGCGGTATAGAAGTTGTCAGAATCACGATATTCATAGAACATTAATCCTATGGTTTTGGGGCTGTTTCTCAGAAGATGATGCCGTTTTAAACGCCACCGACGAAGAGATTGTTGCTAATACCAGATGAACTTAGGGAGGGAATGATGTTGATATCGGCGAGTCCGTTGTCCGCTTCAGTGACAACATCGAAGGTTTTGGCTTCAGTGGATAAGTCGCGATGTATATATCGATATCGGCTTCATACGTTAAATAAGAGAGTGACCTAAAGGTTGTGATACTGTTGATAATGGCTTCAGTGACTATATCCTTCGTGAAAACCGGTGCTGTCTTCAGTTAAAAGGTAAGTGTGCTATGGCGATCGCGGTTGCATGGACTATCACAGAGGTAGTGGTTCAAACTGGACTATGCTGATGATAGAACGAACCGATTGTTCCACAATTTTATTGTACGGTTGTTCGCTTTCGGACAAACTGCTGCTCCGATCTTGATGAGATTTTCAGGGGACCTTCCAACCGTTTTCAACTTGGACTTTAATGCTAAACAGGTGAGTGTTCTCCTCATTTAACGTACTGCTGGTGCACGGTCGACGGCGGTCTCGCTTTGGTTGACGTATGGTGTCGATCCGTAGGAGTTTTCATTGTTGATTTCGCACCTTAGGGTGTTGGCTGTGAACCATAGAGTATTAGAGTAATAACTAGACGTAGAGCATACGTTAATTCTTTTTTTGTTTCAGGGTTTCAGGTACGGTGTTCTGTGTACAGCGTGGGAGACTGTACCCAATCTTCATGAACTCTGATATTGAAGGAATATTCATGGCTGCTTCTGAACATTTGAACTTTTACTGGACCCAATCTTGATGAACTCTGATATCAAGAAATATTCATGGCTGCTTCTGAACATTTTAACTTGGATGTGTGGACTTTCCGGCAGAGTGGTGAGTGAGATCTTCCTTACTAATGCTCTGTTGGCTTGTGCTGGTGTTTCAGGCATCGCTTTAGTGGTTTATCATTGTTGAGGTCGCTATTATGAGCACTATTATATTAGTTTCAAGTAGAGAGTAGGCCTGGGCGTTACATCTTTGTCTTCGGTTTCAGGTCAGGTGGTCCGTTTACAACGAGACAGCTTTATGGAAAGAAGAACTCTGACATTGGAGGAATACTTGGGGGCTGCTTCTGAACATTTGAACTTGGGTGTGATATGAATGTGTGTTGCAGGTCAGGTGTTCCGTCTACAGCGAGACAGCTTTATAGAACTCTGACATTGGAGGAATATTTGTGGCTGCTTCTGAACATTTGAACTTGGGTGTGATATGAATGTGTTGTTGCAGGTCAGGTGTTCCGTCTACAGCGAGACAGCTTTATGGAAAGAAGGGATGTTATAACGTTACCGGACCCAATCTTGATGAACTCTGATATTGAAGAATTATTCGTGGCTGCTCACCGGAATGTGTGAACTTTTACCGGACCCAATCTTGATAAACACTGATATTTAAGAAATATTCGTGGCTGCTTCTGAACATTTCAGCTAGTGAGTAGGAGAGTATTCTTTAATCTATAGCTAAAGGCGAGCTCTGGCGTTCGTAATCGGGAACCCATACCCCCTCGATAGTCATCCCGACAACATAAAGAAATGTCTATGTCTATGCAGGGAGACATAATACGAATGTAAAAATTGTAAAAATAAATTGTCGCCGGAGGTTGGCGTTAGGAGCAGTAGAGTTTAGGAATGAATGTTGTTGTTTAGGAAGCCGCACTCACCTTAAAGTCACTTGTTGGTCAAGGCACAGCACAGCTCGGCTTGGTTGGTTCCGACGTCTTGACTTTTCCACTAATAATAATTTTAAACTTATAAACACACGATGTGGTTAATTAACTATTCAATAATACTTAGTACAAAAATTCTGTGAAGACTTGCACATGTGGCTTATAATATAGTTACTAGGGAAATGCCAAAGTCGTTGTTAAACGAGTGAGTGAGCTATGTGTTGAGTACCTGGTAACGTTCCCTTTCATCCACCTACCTAAGACCTCCCTAGCCTATTATTGGCTAGAGTGGCGCATTATGGCCTTACAGTTGACGCGCCCTTAAACCAACTCAACTCAAAACCCTATTAATTATAGGCCAACCTATATAATTATTATCATCAAACTTAAATGCAAATGTTCCCGGGTACTCAACACATGGCTCACTCAGTAAAATCATTGCACAAACATTTGTGGTCACATACCCTTGTTCAACTGATACACACCAGGCTAAATGGGACGGCGAGCTAGTGTAGACCTACGATTGCCTCCAGCGTCAATGTAGGCTTATGAAAAATTAAAGACAATTTAGGCCTATAGGTGAACAGAGAAAATGTTTTTTAGTTTATTTGGTTTCAGGGCGCGTTAACCGTTCGGTTATAATGCGCCACTCTAGCCTTAGTGATATAGGGAGGAAAATTCCTACGATGGTCACAACAACCCACGGGTAGCTGTGAAAGAATAAAGGGGGTTCTCACGTCGCGATCGTCATCGTCTTTGGCATCGTTCGTATTATCATGGTCGTCGTCGTCAAGGAGGTCGTCGGGGAAGGGGTAGAAGTCCCCGACGACGACTGCCAGTGGTCGCATCTTTTCGGGGAATAATATATACTCATCTTATATACTAACCAGCTGATGTTTGCGAGATGGACTTACTCTTTCCTTGTCTTTTACGATTAGCAGAGCCATGTTCTGTGCCTTATGCCCGACCATACGGCTTAGGCCTACGTTAAGTTAGAATACGATAAGTTACGATAAGTTAGAATAAAGTAGGATGGTCTAGTCTACGATTTTAATTATACCTTTATACGGTGTAATACTGCGTATATACTGCGGTTTTGCACTGCTTCTTGTTGATGGTCATCATTATTAATTAGTTGAAAAATCTAAACAAGAGTAATGACATCAGTTTTAGAGAATGACGTATTGACAACAAACCAAAAGAAAAGACACTGACTTTGAAAGATTTAACACTGATAGTGACTATCTGAATTGTTTTTATATCGAAGGCTGTGGCCTAATTTTCATATGAAAAATCTAAACAAAATGCAATCGATATTTTAAAATATCACATTTTTATTTCTTGTAGGTTTAAATCACAATGGATCTCGCTGATTTTGCTAGCAGTTCTCAGTTAGTTCGTACCGGATGTCTGTTTAAAATTTCAGCGCAGTCTGTTCAGCGATTCGGCTGATTTTCAACGTACACACACGCACGCACGCAGAAAAACAATAAGGGCCGTTTAAGTCGAATGGAGATCACTCCGTTCGCTACGCTCACTCGTTCAATTATTGTTTAATTTTATATACTGTTGGCTATTCGCAGACGATAATGCGCTGGCTGCCACATCCGAGTTCTCAAGCCTTGCAATCGCCAAACTACAACGCGGCGTCAACACGGTGGCACCCTTCTACAGTAAATGGAGGCTGGGCCTCAATCCAATAAAAACAGTAGCTGTCCTCTTCTCAAGGAGAAATGTGAATCAACTACCCCGTCTTATGCTTGGGGGACGTAGCATCCCCTGGTCGAAGACAGCCATGTACCTTGGAGCAACTCTGGAGGGCTATTCCTGAAATCTGGACGGGACGGGACGGATGGGCCAAACGACACGACTCAAACCCCACCCGTCCCGTCCCGTTCGTCAGTACCCGGCCGATTTGCTATTCCCGAGTTCAAAGTCGACGAGACGGGTTGGGTGAGCTAGAACCCGTTCGTTGTCAACACTGCATTTGATTTAGTTTTGTTGTGAACAGCTTTTCACTATTTCTAGCCAATGGCGTGCTTCGATTTCATGTTTACTGCTTGCTGTCAAAGACAGCTGCAGACGACGAAACAATAACAATTGACGCTAATTTGAGGTTAAAGTTGCATTGCAATTCCTATTTCTCGTTGTTAGCCTATAATCATTCTTCGATCGTTATTAATATACTATCGACGAAATATTTTGCGTTTGTGAAGTGCATTATGAACAGTGTAATAATGTTTTAACCACAGTTTGGGGGCGCTGAATAGCGCCGAATGGAATAACGCCGAATCGATCGTGTGTAGTGTACTTACGACGTTAGTCGTAACCCAAAAATATAGACCACATATCCTGGATTAACGCCGAAACAGATTCGGCGTTAATCCACTGGAATAAAGCCGAAAGATATTCGTCTTTATTCAGATTTTCCCTATAGTAGAGGATGTATAGTCCATACCGAAAACTAATACTATTTAATTTAATAATTAACTAGTCAAATGTAAGTGATGATTCGTAATGATTCGTCGTTATTCCGGTGGAATAGCGCCGAAAAATATTCGTCGTTATTCCGGTGGAATAGCGTCGAAAACGATTCGGCGTTATTCCGGTGGAATAGCGCCGAAAAAGATTCGTCGTTATTCCGGTGGAATAGCGCCGAAAAAGATTCGGCGGTATTCCGGTGGATTGAAGGCAAAATAGTTCTGCGTACTTTCAGTGCAATCCTGTCGAAAGTTATTGAGCGAGCGTAGCGAGCGTCTCCTCTTGACTCTTATGGCTCGAATGTCTGTTTTTTTTCTGTTACTGCTTCGATACAGGTCGCACCGTTTCTCTGATCGACCTGAAATTTTTCACACATGTACATACCACCTAGGTGAGTTGCTGTATATTTTTTGAACAAAATCCGATCGTTGGTTATAAAAAATAAAAAATAAAATAAAAAAATAAAAAAATAAAAATGTTCCGATCGTTATGAAATTTTGCAGGATTAATAAGTACAACATTCTCTTCTATTTTACAAATTTTCAGCTAAATCGGTCAAGACCTTAAAGACTTATTGGTATGTAACAATATGGGAATGTCGTACTCGGGTCGTTGTTGCACGTACCGGTGCTCGCTCAACAACGCGACGGGACTTTAGCGTTTTCCTAGTTGCTCGCTGAACAACGCGTCGTTTTCCTAGTATACTCGGAAAACGCTTAAGTCCCAATTGATCTATTCGTGTGAAATTTAAGCGCAATCAAAAAAACATTTCTCATAATAATTGCAATTTTGAGATTTTTTAATTTTTTTAAATTCTTCAACTTTTAACACCTACATGCTTTATCCGATTGTAATAATTTTTTCACAGAGCCGTAACTTTATGAATTAATATATTCGTGTGAAATTTGAGCGTAATTATTTCTTATGAAAATTGCAATTTTATGCTTTTTTCGTTTTTTAAACAATTATTACGCTCGTCCAACAACGCGCCTGAAAAAGCGTTTGCGAAGCTACCTAGTAACATAAAATTACCAAACAATTCCTACAGCTTTGACCATTCTTATTATTGACTAATCCTTTACTAAACATTATTAGATTATTCTATACTAGCTTTTCATAGGCATAATCATTATGAAAGTTGATACCAGTCTTATGACTTTTTAAAGTTGACCTTTTCTTGCAGAAGAACCAAAATAAGTTGGCTCTGTATTAAACATTAATAATATACTAAAGGTATTTTGTATTTTACATTATTTTGAGTATTTAGCGTATGTCTGACGATAGTAAGCTTACCCGTACAAAAACTCAACTCGTGTTTGACGTGTTGTGTTTGATCGGTCTATACAGTAAAAGCGTCAAATCCATTTTTTAAACAGATAATTTCTCATGAAAATAGCGTTCGGACAAACGATTAATGATTACGGAACACACATGGCAAGATTGAAACCTACAGCGTAAGAGTGCGACAAAAACATACTTCGTGAGAAAATCGAACAATGCAGGTCTAAAAATAAACTGTTGTACTGTGATTTTCACGAGAACTAATACTTCAATGTTATTATTGACAAGAGAGCGCAGCGACTGAATCTTATCATTCAATTTAAATGAGACTTTGTCTCTTCCGAATCTGTTGTCTGTGAGTGAGTGAGTGAGTGAGTGAGTGAGTGAGTGAGTGAGTGAGTGAGTGAGTGAGTGAGTGAGTGAGTGAGTGAGTGAGTTCGCTCCAGAACGGCCGAACCGCTGACCAGATTGCGCAAATATTTTAAACAGACAACCGGGATTAGTCCTCAGGGTGCAGTTAATTTCAGCAAAATCCGTTACGATTCAAACGTACAACTGTACAAGAAATAATAATTTGAACTTAAACAAATATTTTTATCGATTTATGTTTTGAATGCCATGGCAGTAAATGCATGCAGTGACCAAGGTATAATCGATCACTTGATTCATATGGTCATCAATAACCCAAATCAATAATCACAACATCGATTGTGATTGATTGGTTATTGAATCCTATATTGGAGATTTGAAATATCCAATGAGTAACAATGCTAATTTCAACACTTACTTAAAAGTTTCGAATCTTTATACTTAAAATTCCGCGGGGAGATTGAATAAACCTTGCAATCTTAACTCGTATTTCGTACCTGCTTTTTTTTCCATAGTATTGTATGCATTTAAAATCATGTATAATTTGTTTAATACAATACAGAAATTACAAAACCGATGCTTACCGGGGTTTGAACCGAGGTCTCCCACATACCGGGTATACGCGCGGGAGACTTTTGCGTTTGGGCTAAGAAACGCAAAAGTCGTTGTTAGACGAGTGAGCGAGCCATGTGTTGAGTATCCGGTAACATTTGCATTTGAGTTCATTCATATATAAAGTATAAATGATGGGGTTTTGAGTTTAATTTGTATAAAGGCGCGTCGGCGGGGACCTCTCCCCCTTCCCTTGATGACCTCCCCGACGACGATGAGAATGACCATAACATCAAGAACGACGACAAAGATGATGACGACCGCGACGTGAGAACCCCTCCCCTTTCCTTTACCCTACCTGTGGCTGGTTCTGATCGTGGGACTTTCCACTTTCCTCCCCATATCGCCTAGGCTAGAGTGGCGCATTATTACCTAACGGTTGAAACTCGGTTGAAGCTCGGGTGAAGCTCGGTTGAAGTATGGCTCGTTGGTCTTGTTGTTAGCGTACCTGCTTCCAATGCAAAAGGTCCAGGGTTCGATTCCCGCTAAAGTCAGTAGTTTTTTAACTTCTGATTTGGACTTAAGTCCATCAGTTCTTGTCTTAGGAGTTTGTAAACGGTGACTTTGGAGCCGTCCTAGCAACAAAGCACATAGTAAATTCAGAGTTGTTCTGAATCGGCCTTGTTGATTCTGGCGTTGATTCGCGGGTGTTCGCACTGTCCATACCACTGATTGCTATATTTCCTATTAAAAATATCGATCTTTGGTTGGTTATCGCTCACTCGTCGATTGCGTCGGGGCCTACAGGGTTGGCTTGGTCGCTTTGATTTAAAGTCCTCCACTGAAAATCAGTTATATAACTGAGTGGATAGACTCTAAATACAATTTATTTGTTTATTATTTACAAGCGCCCTTAAACTTAATGAATCCAAATAAGTATTAAGCTGTAATTTTCCCAATTACTTATTGGATGAGCGTAGCGAGCAAAGCGAAGATTCCATTCTACTACAGTGGAGAAAAAAATCCAGAATGTTTTTTTTTCTTATTTCTTTCTTTTTTTTTGTATTTTTGTCTTTCCGGCTAAACCAATGCTCCAATTGCGATGAAATTTTCTGGAGACCTTTGAAATCTCTGAACTTAGAACTGCCACGTTTTTGAGCAAAATCGAAAAATTATTTCTCATGAAAATCGCAATTTTACGTTTTTTTTATTTTTTAAATTTCTTCGACTTACAACACCTACATGCTTTGTCCGATTGTAATAATTTTTTCACAGAACCTTAATTTCATGAATTGATATATTCATGTGAAATTTGAGCGTTATCAAAAAACTATTTTTTACGAAAATCACAATTTTACGACTTTTTTCGATTTTTTAAATTTCTTCGACTTATAACACCTACATGCTTTATCCTATTGTTATGATTTTTTCACAGAACCTTAATTTTATGAATTAATATATTCGTGTCAAATTTGTGCGCAATCTTATAATTATTTCTTATGAAAATTTCAATATTACGATTTTTTCCTTTTTTAAAATTACGATTAATTAAAAAAATTAAAGATTTAAATTATTTTTTTTAAATTTAATTTAATTTAATTTAAAAAAATCATCAACTGAGTAATGATTTTTTCACAGAACAACAGAAAATCCGCATAACACATGGCAGCTCAATGCACCAATTACGCTCATCCAACAACGCGGTGGGACTTAAGCGTTTTCCTAGTTATTAATCAGTTACTAACGCAAGACTTACGTAAGCTGTAGGCGCCGGCCACTTCTCAGTCGGTAGATACGAATAAACATATGGGATGATATTAACGATATGCTATTTTCTGCCTAGAAACATATTTTGGTGATATTGATTTTAAGATTATTATATGGTCATCGGTTTCAAGATTTGACACAAGAATTAAGTGTTCAAGGTTTTCTTCCGCGAAAGTTTGATTGTACAGTGGAAAAAAACTCATTTGTTTAAATGGGATCGTCTTATAAATATTTTTTTATTTTCGTGTTTTAAATGTTTTTTTCTATTTTCCTACGGTCTACACAATCAACACCTTGTAATGGGAGACAGGTACGGCGAGGTTTTACCGTTGAGTGACTAATATATATTAGTCACTCAACGGTTTTACTGCAGTTTAAACATTCTTTTGTGTGCATTTGTGTAATTCAATTTCTTTATTTTAGTTTCTATAACAGCTGAATTATAATTAATGAATTATTAAATAAATTAAAGTGGTATAATGTAGGAGTACCGCAGTAAATGCAAGGGATTTTTTCACCACGAGGTCAAAAGTCGATATCAGACAAACGCGGGCTCTACGGTGTTCAAGGATTGAGGAGGCCGTTTTCGGGTGAATTTATAATATTTTGCCTTAGGACGCGGAAAAGAGGATTGAATATTCTTGATAGGGGATTTGCATCAAGAAAATAATACAATGACACAACACTTTCCCGCGCCCTTATTCAATATATTATTGTGAATGAACCCCTGAGCTCAGCCAGGTAGGCAACCCTTTAGACATACCTCACCAGCGGGCAAGCATTTAACAAGGGGTTTCGATGCTATTCACGGTTTCAATGGTATACTGGAACTAGTAAAGTGCATTATTTTTTTTATTTTTTAAAGCGGTACGAAAAGAAATTACCTTGAGGAGGTCGACTGATTATGTACTTTTTTTATGTCCATGTACGTTTTAATTACTAACGATAAACTATGTTCTACACTCAATGCGATAACCAATATATTCTAACAGAGCAAGTACAAAAATCTACACTATACATTTCTTTGGACTAGTATTTACAGACCACTTGGAATAGTTCAGTATCCTGTTTAGGTAACTAACCGTGCTATAACCATTGAGTTTAGAACATATTATTATAATAACATGTTGTCCTCCTTTGCAAATCAGTTTTTAAGCTAAATAAATAAATATGTTATGTTCTAAACTCAATGCTACAACAATTACTTATATACATGGGCATAACAATCAATGTAAAAAATGTTACATTGTATTTGTTGGTGAGTCGCTGAGGTTTAGCAACTAAAATGCGCTTAGTCAGGTGTTGAACTGTTGATTGCAGCTGAACATGCAGCTGGTAACAAATTTTGCATGAATGTTAATTGGATGAGCATAGCGAGCGTAGCGAGCGAAGCGAAGATTCCATTCTACTACACTGGAGAAAAAAATCCGGAATGTTTTTTTTCTTTTTCTTTTTTTTCGTATTTTTGTCTGTTTGTCCGCACGATTCCGGCTAAACCGATACTCCGATTGAGATGAAATTTTATGGAGGCCTTCGAAATCTCTGAACTTAGAACTGCCAGGTTTTTGAGCACAATCGGAAAATTATTTTTCATGAAAATCGCAATTTTACGATTTTTTCGATTTTTTAAAAATTTCTTTGACTTAAAACACCTACATTCTTTATCCGATTTTAATGATTTTTGCACAGAACCCTTATTTTATGAATTAAGATATTCTTGTGAAATTTGAGCGCTATTGAAAAATTATTTCTCATTAAAATCGCAATTTTACGATTTTTTTCGATTTTTAAAAAAATTCTTCGACTTATAACGCCTACATGCTTTATTCGATTGTAATTATTTTTCACAGAACCTTTATTTTATGAATTGATATATTCGTGTGAAATTTAAGCGCAATCGAATCGATCGATCGAATGTTAATCGCAATTTTACGATTTGTTTTCGATTTTTGTGTGTTTGTTAGCACGATTCCGGCTAAAGCGATACTCCAATTGCAATGAAATTTTCTGGAGAACTTAGAACTGCCACGTTTTTGAAAGCAATCGAATAATTATTTCTTGTGAAAATCGCTATTTTACGATTTGTTTCGATTTATAAAACATTTTCCGGCTGAAACACTACATGCTTTATCCGATTGTGATGATTTTTTCAAAGCACCTAATTTTTATGAATTCATATATTCGTGTGAAATTTGAGCGCAATCGAAAAATTATTTCTCATGATAATCGCAATTTTACGATATTTTTCGATTTTTTTAATTTCTTTGACTTATAACACCTATATGCTTTATTCGATTGTACTGATTTTTTCACGGAACCTTTATTTTATAAAGTAGTATATTCGTCTGAAATGTGAGCGTAATCAAAAAATTATTTGTCATGAAAATCGCAATTGTACGCATTTTTCGTTTAAAAAAATTACGCTCATCCAACAACGCGCCTAGAAAAGCGTTTGCGAAGCTTCCTAGTAAATACACTATGTTGTGTAGTGTTAGGATCGTTTGTTTCTAATATTTTTCACAAGGTTTTGTGCATTCCTTTATAAACCTGAAAACATATAATAGTCATACAGTAATTTCTTATGGCATGTGTAACCTTGTAGGTTCAGGTAAAGTCTGCACACTGTATGTATAGTCAGTAGGCCTTCTTGCAGGTATATGTACCAACCAATGCGTATGTTATGAATTATTATTCGTCTTTGGATAATTCTTGTTGTTGTGGATCATTCTTGTTGTTGGAGACCCTAAAAAATTCCATGTGTTTATTGTTTGTAAATATTATATTGCACTATATTCTAATTATACTACTAATGTGTCAAGTTGTGCTTTGTGCAAGCTAATTGTGTAGGACTATGTAAAATGTGCACAAGTGTACATGATGTACAAGTAAGCAGTGGCCTACTGCCTCGGATGCATGTATGCAATTTTGCATGTATACAGGTAATGTACCTATAAATTGTAGTATTGTTTAAGACCTCCTCTCCCCCCCCCTGCACCCCCCATATAATAGCATTTATTGTTTTTAAATTCATAGTAGTACTGTTATTAATGTGTAATAATGTGATTAATTTGTATGTAAAGAATATGACATGTCATATTATAGTTTTAGTTTCGTTAAACCTTTTTCAATTAGGGTATACCATATATGGTTCATATAATGATTATCATAAGCATTTAAAAATAAAAGCCTATTAATATGCTGAAGAATAATGTATTTTTCAAATTCCAAAGCCGTGTTGACATACAATTAGCATTTGTAAATAAAAATAGTACTTCAAGATTTGTTATTGCAATTTAATATGGAGTTGTCTACATTGCAACATGTCAAATTTACGCTACGCATGCCAAGCAATACTTGGGTCCAGTAAGAAATGCTAATTGGATGTAAAGGTTGGTATCCAAAATTCCTGAAATATTCCTGCATACTTGCGTAGTATTTGTTTTTGCTACCCTTATTATATTTACCTAAAATATATTTTATTTATTTATTTATTTATTTATTTATTTATTTATATATATTATAAGACCAACAAGTACCATTTTACATAGACAATAATAATAATAATTATCCTGTCCAGGGTGCAATTCATGCCCACTTCAAGTGTCAAACTAGGTATGTTGCGGAGAGGACAATTATTGTGAAGGGCCGTCCGAGGGCTGTTTAAAAAGACTCGATCATTCGCATTAACGACTGAGGAAAACCTCGGAAAAAACCTTCAGTCAGGAATCAGGATTGCCGGTCTCGACGGGATTTGAACCCGGGACCTCCCGAATCCGAGTCGCGATATAATATATTACTAGGAAAACGCTAAAGTCCCGTCGCGTTGTTGAGCGAGCACCGGTACGTGCAACATGACCCGAGTACGACATTTCCATAAGGCCCACCACACAGTGTAGGCCTAACTGGATATTGACATTGTACACTATCTAGGGCGACGGTCGTCGCCCGGCAGACAAGCGGATGCGGCTGCTAGGCGACACCGAACTCCGGCCCTATATACACCTACCAGAGTTGGGGGGTTTTCAGCTATCTGCACACGCCGCCCCGAAAGAGTTACAATCTTGAAACTCGGTATATGACCTGGTATGTGGTCCATGACATACCAAAAAAAAAATCAACCCGATCCGACAACTCGTTCTGTGTTAAAAAAGGCTCTCAACATCGTCAAATTCCTTAAAGCTGGGGGGGGGTGGGTGGCTAGGAGTTCTCCGCGGAGAGTTCTTTAGCCTACAGAGAAAACGGTAAATCTTAGAACTATGAAACTTGGACCACACTTAGGTGTATTTCAGACGCAGTGCCTTTTGCTTTCAAAACCAAAATCGGGTAACAGGGACCGGAGAAAATCAAAATTTGGATGATAATCAAAACGCGTAATTACCAAGGCGTGGTAATTTGTACAAACTTGAAATTTAACATGCTATTAACCATTATAAATATCTTGCGTCCAAAACACAAGGGGCTAAATTTGGGATGACCATGGGCCCAAAAATGACAAAAAACATATCTGAACTTTAAGAAATGAATCATTCAAAGAAAACGCTACAACTGAGATGTTTTAAAACGTGGAATACATTTTGATATCTCTCATTCTTTATCACTTTTGAATATGGAAAGCAAAATTGGTTAACGGGTACCGGAAAAAAACCAAAATTATCAAAAGTAGGTAATTCCGTACTCTTATGAATAATACGCTATACCGAGAAAACGGTTCATCTTAGAACTTTGAAACTTGGGCCACACTCAGATGTACCTCATATAACAAAAACCGGGCAATTGGGACCGGGGAAAATCAAATCAAAATCAAAACGCGTAATTACTCAGGCGTAGTAATTTGTACAAGCTTGAAATTAAACATGCTCTTAACCATTATAAATATCAAGTGCTTATGCTAGTGCGTTGGTCTTGTTGTTAGCGTATCTGCTTCCAATGCAGAAGGGCCAGGGTTCGATTCCCGCTAAAGTCAGAAGTTTTTTAACTTCTGATTTGGACTTAAGTCTATCAGTTCTTGTCTTAGGAGTTTGTAAACGGTGACTTTGGAGCCGTCCTAGCAAAATCAAAACGCGTAATTACTCAGGCGTAGTAATTTGTATACAAGCTTGAAATTAAACATGCTCTTAGCCAATATAAATATCTAGTGCTTATGCTAGTGCGTTGGTCTTGTTGTTAGCGTATCTGCTTCCAATGCAGAAGGGCCAAAGTTCGATTCACGCTCAAGTCAGAAGTTTTTTAACTTCTGATTTGGACTTAAGTCTATCAGTTCTTGTCTTAGGAGTTTGTAAACGGTGACTTTGGAGCCGTCCTAGCAACGAAGCACATAATAAATTTCAGAGTTGTTCTGGATCGGCCTTGTTGATTCTGGCGTTGATCCGCGGATGTTCGCACTGTCCATACCACTGATTGATATATTTCCTATTAAAAATATCGATCTTTGGTTGGTTATCGCTCACTCGTCGATTGCGTCGGGGCCTGCAGGGTTGGCTTGGTCGCTTTGATTTAAAGTCCCCCACTGAAAATCAGTTATATATAACTGAGTGGGTAGACTCTAAATAAAAAATTTATTTATTTATTTAAGGGGTATCTTTGGGGGGACCGTGGGCCCAAAAATGTAAAAAAAAAAACAACTTTGAACTTAACAAATTTAATCATTCAAAGTCCATCATTCACACCTTGATAGCGAACGAACAACAAAAAGATGTGATATCCCCCCAAAATACAAAAATTTGTAAAAAAGACGGCAGCCAAGCTCTCCTTCAAAAGTCTTCGGCTGTGAATGCTGTGAGATATAGAAGTTGAGCCAAGCTTTTTATTCTTTCTCCCTAGTTTCGCTTTGAAAATATGTAAGATCATTTCGCCTGTTGACGAGCGCCAAGCCAACGATTTTAGTGGTAAAAAAGTAAAATTTTTAAACTCGAAATCATAAAAAAATGACTTGGCCATTGAATTTGGTTCATGGCCAAGAATTTTTTTATGATTTCGAGTTTAAAAATTTTACTTTTTTACCACAAAAATCGTTGGTTTTGGCGCTCGTCAACAGGCGAAATGATCTTACATATTTCAAAGCGAAACTAGGGAGAAAGAATAAAAAGCTTGGCTCAACTTCTATATCTCACAGCATTCACAGCCGAAGACTTTTGAAGGAGAGCTTGGCTGCCGTCTTTTTTTTTTACAAATTTTTGTATTTTGTACATACTATTCCAACATCTTTGCATTTTCTACTAATTCACGTCATGCCTTCTAAAGTGTATTTTGTATCTTTACTGCCTCCTTCATTTTTTAACATCATTTTTCGAAATATGATTACCAATAGCTGAAAATTTGGAAAATAGGAGAGAATGTTGTACTTATTGACCCTGCAAAATTTCATAACGATCGGTGCATTTTTTTTTAAAAATTATTTTTTATTTTTTATAACCAACGATCAGATTTTGTTCAAAAACTATACAGCAACCCGCCTAGGTGGTATGTACATGTGTGCAAAATTTCAGGTCGATCGGAGAAACGGTGCGACCTGTACCGAAGCAGTAACAGAAAAAAAAACAGACATTCGAGCCATAAGAGTCAAGTGGAGACGCTCGCTACGCTCGCTCAATAAATAAAAATTATACCCACAAACAAACAAATAACTAGGAAAACGCTCAGTTGGACGCGTTGTTGAGCGAGCACCGGTACGTGCAACATGACCCGAGTACGACATTCCCATAAGGCCCACCACACAGTGTAGGCCTAACTGGATATTGACATTGTACACTTTATACTATTCCAACATCTTTGCATTGTTCTAATTCACGTCATGCCTTCTAAAGTGTATCTTTGTATCTTCACTGCCTCCTTCATTTTTAACATCATTTTTCGAAATATGATTTACCAATAAGTCTTTAAGGTCTTGACCGATTTAGCTGAAAATTTGTAAAATAGAAGAGAATGTTGTACTTATTGACCCTGCAAAATTTCATAACGATCGGAACATTTTTATTTTTTTTATTTTTTTATTTATTTTTTATTTTTTATATAACCACGAGTGGATTTTGTTCAAAAACTATACAGCAACCCGCCTAGGTGGTATGTACATGTGTGCAAAATTTCAGGTCGATCAGAGAAACGGTGCGACCTGTATCGAAGCAGTAACAGAAAAGAAAAAAAAAACAGACATTCGAGCCATAAGAGTCAAGTGGAGACGCTCGCTTCGCTCGCTCAATAATAATAATCCTCATAATAATAATAATAATAATAATAATAATAATAATAATAATAATAATAATAATAATAATAATAATAATAATAATAATAATAATAATAATAAAAAAATGAATTAGCTCCGGTTTTAACCGAGTTTGTATGAAATACATCCAATAAAATAATTAAAGATTCGTCGTTATTCCACCGGAATAACGCCGAATCTTTTTCGACGCTATTCCACCGGAATAACGACGAATCTTTTTCGACGCTATTCCACCGGAATAACGACGAATCTTTTTCGACGCTATTCCACCGGAATAACGACGAATCTTTTTCGAGCTATTCCACCGGAATAACGACGAATCTTTTTCGGCGCTATTCCACCGGAATAACGCCGAATCATCACTTACATTTGACTAGTTAATTATTAAAGTGCCTTATTAAACCGCCTCGAACGGCAAAATATATGTTTTCGGTATGGACTATACATCCTCTACTATAGGGAAAATCTGAATAAAGACGAATATTTTTCGGCTTTATTCCAGTGGATTAACGCCGAATCTGTTTCGGCGTTAATCCAGGATATGTGGTCTATATTTTTGGGTTACGACTAACGTCAAAAGTACACTACACACGATCGATTCGGCGTTATTCCATTCGGCGCTATTCAGGCGCCCCACAGTTTGCAGCTGCTAATTTAACTCGTAGGGCTAAGCCCTAGGCTAGCTAGGCCTAGGGCCTACTTGTCTCAGAGCAATCCCTTTGACAATCTTTACGTGTTAGGGCGCCTCACTTTCTATGTATATTACGAGGAAGAATTGCCTATCCTAGGGTGGGCGTACATATGCATACTTGTTTGTTATAATATGCCAAATAAATTGCGTAAACGCTTTATCTTGACAATGTAATCACGTCTTCACTTTCTTCTAACATCCACATTAGATTTAGGGCCTAGGCCTATATCAGCCCCCTTGCCCAGAAAACCTTGGGCCTAACTCTAGGCCTACTTTCAATTCATTCATTTCATTTATATTACCAGAATTGTGGTAGGCCTAGGTCTAGGCCCTAGTACCTATGCCATAAACAATTAGGGTAGGCCTACAGAGGCCTAGGATAGCAACTCGTAGAAATAAGCATCCGTCGAAAACTACTGTCTAGGCCTAAGCCTTTTTTGTATTACGTATGTAGCCTACCAATCTACAGGCTGATCAAATTTTACTTTACTTTTAAGGGCCAATGCTCTACCTAGCTTTGGCCCATAGATACTAGGCCTAGGCCTATGCGTATCCTACTGACAACTTGTGGCCTAGACCCAGTACAAGTATGGCATAGGGCCTACAGGCTTTTCTTTGCACAATAAATTTATCATTGGCTATTATTATGCTACTAGGTATTAGGATAGTTATACGTACCATGAGAAATGGTCTATTATGCTTTTGATTGTAGACCATACGTGTGCCGTTGGGCTTGGGTGACAAAATGATTGTCGTTCAGGCTATGTTTGTAGGCTTACCAAGTTTATGAGGGCTAGTTTGAAGTTTTCATCAGTTTTGATTGAAACCCAACGTTACAACATAATTATTTGTAGGCCTAGGGCTAACATATTTATTCATTCAGTGGCAACTGTATGCATGTGCAACAGTTTAGTAAGGACATTGATATGAACTAAACATGGAAAATAAACCATAATTTTTGCAAGCAGTACACCTATCATCTGTTGTAGTCGTAATCACTGCAAATCTAACATAAGACATCAAGCTAGACTACGTTTGTAATCCCAACTGCGACAATTGTGTACGAGGGTTGGTCTATGCGTGCAGCTTAGGTCACAAGTTTTCTCCCCATCAACAAATCAACTAATATGTTTGTTGAAATTATTTTATAAAGCCTTAATGACAAGGAGTTTGCTGAAGGCATTGTCCATTGAATTGTGAACATGTTGGTTAATGCAATTTTAGATATAGGTAGTGATGCAATGTTGAAAATTTCCAATTCAGTGAAAACTTTAAATGTTAATTTTTTTTTAAATTTTAACTTATTTACCTACAATTTTCTTAAAAAAAACATAACTATAAGTTAGGCCTTTTATTATGCAGTTATTACCCTCCAATAGTAGAAGTCATAAGCAGAATACAAACCACATTGTCACAGGTAGGCCTACCGTAAGTCAGGTTATGCATGATTTTATTCAAAACAATTTTATAAAAGTTAGATGGCCATTTCATTTGACATTTACAATGGAACCGGACGTCTAGTGTCACACAGTATTTTGTATTTTAATTCTACGGACTAGTATTGATTTTGTGTTGCCTTTTTCAGTCTGAAAGTACAACATAATAGCCCGGGTAGTAACAGTCGGACAAACAACAAAAGTACAAAACATTTGTCAAAACTATGCCATAACCTGACTGCTACTGTAAAACTTACAATAAATTGAAAGCTTTACAGGCCTACTAAGTTACTGAAATAATACCATACAATTTTGTAATTTTTTTTTATTTCTAGACACATATTTTTACAACTTATTTCCTCTATAGTTTGGCATATTTCAAATCAGGTTGAATGCCTTGGCTGATTAATCGTCCCGTACTGTGGCATAGTATTTGACGGTCAGACGTTGGTTCTTTCCGGAAGAGAACGGCTACGTCGGTGGACCACACCATAAGCTTGAGGTACACCAAGATCATCGATAGCTTCTACGACATCATTCCATCCGGGATTACAGGACCATAAACACCTTTGAACAAATTGTACATTGTAAATATTTTTATGTAGGTAGAAATATTTCCTGAATGACATATTATGTTTTCCGAAGGAGGCCTACCCCCTACTAGGTACCGGTACAAGTATTGACTGTTGCTGGTAGATAGGTTTCATTTAATTTTGGTCTCGATGGTGTAGGCATACACCAGACTTACCCAGCGATGGAGAATGGAGTGTTAGTGTTTGAGTGGGCATTGTAATAAATATTTGTACCATGTTAGGTTGGCCTACCGGCTAACGATTTACAGAAAGTAGCCCTAAAGTAGGTAGGTGAATTAAATTATAAATAAGGGGGTACTTGCTTGGTTGTGGGGGGGGAGGTACAAATGAAGCCTAATTTTTTTGCAACCCCCCCCCCCCTCCCACTAACCTACTTTTAGGCAAAATTAGTGTTTTTAATGGTGTTGGATCCCCCCAACCAAACAAGTTCCAAATAAGCATAGGGGCCTAAGAGGCCTACTTGTAGACAAAAAATTACAGTGATTTCATTCAGAGGTAGACTATGCCTCCATGGATATCTATAACGAGGCCCTACGGTACCTAGTTAATTTTAGAATGTAATGCGAAACAATAAGTCTAGGCATCACATGTTGAGTCGTGCAATCTAGGCTACGCTGTCTAGCCTAGGCCTAGGGATAACTCTTGCCGTAGGAGGTCACAAAATAAAATCATTTAGCCATTGGCTTATCTTCAAAGGCTATTTACTACAACTATAGGCCCTAGGCACATATTTACACCGACTTGTGAGTGGGCCAAGAAAATGATTTGGCATGTAGGTCCTAGTTTTTTCCCATGTAAATCTAGGCCTCCTAGGCCCCTTTAGTCTATAATTGACCTTCAATTCAGTCAGTAAGTAAGCTAGCAGCATGGGAGGCCTATAGAAAAACTAACATCCAACACCCCTAGGGCCTACATATGATTTGGGGTAGGGCCTACAACGTTATTTGCATTTAAATGTAGGGCTAGGCCTACCCTAGGCTGAGGGCCAAGGACTTATTTTAGTAGGCTTAGGCCTAGGCCTAATGGTAGGCCCAAGGAGCTAAAAAAAATCTAGGGTCTATTTGATGATGGATTTTGCCCTAGGCCCTAGCTACCTTGCCTAGGCATAGGGCTAGGCTAGGCCCTAGGCCTATAAGAAGTGTTGAAACGGATTTGTAAGTCTTATGTTAAATGTATCTTTAAAAATGTACTGTAAATAGATGTGTACCTGTATGTATGTTTAAATAATATAGTACATATTTATAGTATTATGTAATATCATAATTAGCCAATACAGGCTCAAATGTAAAAGTCTAATTAAATATTTACATGTATTTATTTATCTAAGGCAATAAACAACATAACATATAACATTTGCTGCCCAGTGTAGGCCTAGGCCTACTAGGGGCCTAGGCCTAGGGCCTACTAGGCCTAGTGAAAACCACTGCAATCAATGCGGGGACGTACATAATAGAAGAAATACGTAAGAAATGATACAAATGTGTCTTTATTACATTGGTCAGCCCGCACATATTAAAAATATACATGTTAAATTTTAATGCGATGTTTTAGCTTACCTTTGCCTCGTATTGCAGTGATTGGGCAACTTCTCGGTGCATAGATTCGTGATTAAATCGCAATCCGTGGAAGATGAAACTTGGAAACACACGCGCAGTTTAACTGCGGTCATTTCTATTACAGTATATTGTACATAACATACACGCAAAGCCCCATAAAACATTATTCCTTACGCTAAAACGTGAATTGCAGTGAGGTTGTCCGCCATTGTTTTCTTTCAAACCATTGGTACCGGCCTCGGTGGCTCTCTCGGCTGGTCTTGAGCAGCCGAGATGTTTGGGGACGGGACGGGTTTGACAAAACGGGACGAGATCGAACTCAGGAATGCAATCGGCCATCTTGAACGGGTAAACGTGGTCACGGGGTACAAACGACTCGTCCCGCCCCCGTCTCGTGGACGGGTGGAACTCAGGAAGAAACATTCGCAACACCAAACAACGCGCTTTTTCGAAAAATTTCTGAAATTAGCCCCACTACTACATTCAACAAATATATCACGTTTGGGCAGAAATCACGACATACCCACAAATTATTCGGCCTTCCATCACATACCTTCCCCCTCTGGGCTGGCGCTGCTCAGTCCAGTATAACTCCCTCCAACCTCTACAAAAACCGAGTGTTAAGAACCGTTACACATTCTCCCAATCAACACCAATTCACTGGGTTCACCAGAATATCGGATTCCTCATGCTCCAAGAGCATATTACTTCCATCTCCCGTAAATTCTACGAACCCTTAGAACACACTACCATCCTGAGGTTCGCTCCCTGTGTCGGTTGTATCCGACCAGCCCGACCGTCATCCGAGACCAAACGCCAGTATTGGAACCAGTGCGTCATTCCCTCCAAATGCGAAGAAACGAACAATCAACCACACCCCACGATGACTCCAAATCTCCCCACCAAACCCTGCCAAGAAAAGGCGGGTCTAAACGTAGGCTCAGGCCGAATGTTTTGCCTTTGGAAGAAACCCGGGGTAGCAGGGACTGGATACCCCCGGGATGGAATACCCCCGGTATCCCAGCTCTAGGGATAGGATACCCCCGGTATACAAACTCTAGGGATGGGATAAACCCCCCCCGGGATCCTAGCCCTAGGGCTGGAGTACCCCACGCAGGCTAGGATACCCCCCACGATATAAAGTGTATTAAAGACCAAAGGAGGGTACTTGGTCCCTAGGGATTGGGGTACCTCCCACGATATAACGTGTATTACGACCAAAGGAGGGTACTTGGTCCCTAGGGATGGGGTACCCCCCACGATATAACGTGTATTACGACCAAAGGAGGGTACTTGGTCCCCAGGGAAGGGATACCCCCCACGATATAACGTGTATTACGACCAAAGGAGGGTACTTGGTCTCTAGGGAAGGGATACCCCCCACGATATAACGTGTATTACGACCAAAGGAGGGTACTTGGTCCCTAGGGATGGGATACCCCCCACGATATATTTTGGTCGTAATACACGTTATATCGTGTGGTTATCCCATCCCTAGGGACCAAGTACCCTCTTTCGTCTTTTAACACGTTATATCGTGGGGGGTATTCCATCCCTAGGGACCAAGTACCTCCTTTTGTCTTATTACACGTTATATCGTGGGGGTTATCCCATCCCTAGGGACCAAGTACCCCCTTTCGTCTTTTAACACGTTATATCGTGGGGGTATCCTAGCCCTGCGTGGGGTACTCCAGCCCTAGGGCTAGGATACCGGGGGGGTATCCCATCCCTAGAGCTGGGATACCGGGGGGTATCCCATCCCGGGGGTATCTGGTCCTGCTACACCGGCTCCCCACGGGCTCTCTCTTGGAAGGCAAAGTACTAACACTCCTCTCCATCCAAGAATCTCCCCGTTTCTCACTCGCTCCAGCTACTTTTTTAAAAAAAAAGCACACTCGCGAGTGAATGATTCTTACATGGAACAGCCACCATCCCTTTCCCTTTCCCCTCCTTCCCCTCCCCCCCTCCCGTCCCCTCCAACTACAACTCAATCTCTAAGTGAAAAAGAGTTTCCTCCCCAAAGACATAATATCATTCTTTCAATAAGAGTTCATAGGCTCGGTGTGAAACTACAAGCATGCACAAAGTACCAAAGTGTAATGCATTCGACATAAAGCATAAATCATATTGTTGGCTATATTTCATTTTTTGGATGAGCAAAGCGAATACTTCAATTTCATGACCCCCCAAAAATTAAGCTTGGTTGTTTTTTTTTTTTTATTTTTTTTTATTTTTTTTCTGTCTGTTTGCTCGCGCTCTACCGGGCAAACGGCTTATGCGATCTTGATGAAAATTGGAGGGGACCTTTGTTTTCTCAGAACTTATACTTGCCACGTTTTTGGGTATAATCGAAGAAAATTTATCTCATAAAAACGTACTTTAAACGATTTTTTTCGATTTGTAATGCGATATTTTCGTGATATATGGGCCGATTCTGACCAAAACGGTTGTGGCTACAACGTTCATATTTTACATTTACATTTAGGTAATGGTGATGTATTGCTTTAATAAGTTGAAAAGTTTGCCAGAATCCATAGTATAAAGGTTTTAATATGAGTTTTTTAGGTTTATAATAACAATTAACAAGTAACAATAGAAACTTGACAACAATCACCAACAATGCATTCAAAAAGCTCTTGCAAAGAAAAAGTGGTCCACGCAAACTAAAAACTTACAAAAAAGGTTATCCATCAACGCGGAGGACTTAGACGTTTTCCTAGTATTGGAAACATGGCCCCGTGGACAGCGAACGTCGCAAATTTTAAATAAAAAAAAATGTGCAATTGTGGGTCTAGCTATATCACTTACTCGCATATCAACGCGTCCAACTGACGTTTCCTAGTTTAACTCTTTGGTATCAAATAAAACACTGCTTCCTCGATAGTATTTGATTACATCTAGGTGGCAGTGCATAGTAGCCAGAAACCTCGTGCGACTTTCGTTGCCATGGTAAATTACTTTTTTTAAAAAATGAAATTTTACATCTCATACTTATGGGTAAAAATAAAATTAAGAATTCGTGCCCGGACGGAATTCTAAATTTTTTGCCCACATCAGTTTTTGTCGTGTTTTTTTTGAAAAAAATTTTCAATTAACTTTAAATTTAAATTTTTGTAATTTTTTAAACGATTTACCCAAAATAATGACATTCAACCAGATCGAAGTTGGGGAGGTCCAAATTTCAACTCGATCCAAAAACCCCCGTTCGAACGTTATGGCGAGATATACAAAAAAACAAAAAAACAAAAAAAAAACAATGATTTTTTTTTCGGAAGAGTAAAAATGGAAACGCACGCATCGCTCGCTTAAAAATTTGTATTTAAAAAAAGCAGCTATGTTGCTCTTTCAAATTCCCAACTCCTGATTTTTCCACAACTAAACATGAATCTACGGGGGTGGAGTATGAAATAAATTAGAAAAAAGAAATGATTTAAAAAAAGGTAACGTAACTTAATGTAATTTTTAATAATAATTTTAATTTTAATTTTTGTAACGAATGTTTGTAATTTTTTTTTTATATTTTACTGAAAATTTTTTAAAAAATGGTTTTTAAAGTTGTTATACGCAATTGGGGAGTAAACGCTACCTTATCCCCCCCCCCCTTCTTTTTTGAAAAAACCTTTACTTCCGGAAGAAGGGGGTGCAAAATTGGGGACTTGTGTGAAAAGGGTGCATAATTTGGGCAAAACTTTGAAAGGGTTTGATTTAAAAATTCGCAAGGGGGGGATGGAGGAAACCCCTTTTAAGTGACATAAGTCTTGCATTTTTGAATTTTAACCAAAATTTGGTATGCGTGTTGACTCTGGAAAAATGACGAAAAAATTTTTTTTGATTTTTTGAAACCCAGAACGGGGAAAAATTTGGGGGGAAATTTATTCACCCAACGCCCTTTTGGGACGACGACATTTCGTTTTTTTAGACTTTTTTTGGGGAAAATTTTCCCCCCCTTTTTTAAAATTAGCATACACACAAAAATTACTGATAAAGAACAAGGGAAAAGGCTTTTTTTAATTGTGTTCCAATTGCATGGCCCAAATATAGGGTAAAGCTTAGGTTATGAAAAAATAGGGTAGCCCTAGGGCTATTTTTGTTGGTAACTCTAAAGTAGCCTAGCCCTCGATAAATGTAGGCCTAAGTCTATGGTGGGCCTTTCAGGGTAGACCGAGACTTAACTTTACTTCAAGAAAACCCCTTTTCCCATGCCTACGGAAGTCTAGGGAGTTTAAAAAACATCCCAAGTAAAACTAGGGAGGACATTCTCCCCCGGGGAGGGTTTTTGAGGTTTTGAATGACAATATCTCACAAAATGCTAATAACATGATACGCAACCGATAGCACAAATGTTGGCAAAAAAGATTCAGCATATGTTTTTTGTGATAAAATGCAAATTGTAGTATGAATTTGATAAATTTGATTGAAACAATAACAAAATATTTTTGCTGTCAAAATTTTTTTCAAAAATTTTCAAGTAAAAAATTTTTTTGGGTTTCAACTCAAGAAAATTTTCCCCCATGAATTCTTTATAAAATGCATTTTCTAGGTAAAAAATATTAAGTTTCCCTAATGCCGAGAGTAACCCCAATCCCCCTTTTCCACAAAGCCCCTTTTCCCCCCACGGAAAAACAAAAACCCCACTTTTGTGGTGTTTAAGTGACATTGGGACAATAGTTTTTCCACTAAGCGCTATTGTTGAAGTAGTTCCAAAGTAAACGATGTTAGCGCCCCCTTAGGGCGTCGCCACACTGCAGCCCATCTTTATCGACCACCAAGGGGAAATTTTTATCCCAAAGAAAAATTCGAGAAAGGGGGGGGGGGAAAAATTATCCCAAAGAGCCTGAAAAAGGTTTAACTAAGCCGTCCCTTTTTGAAAAGAACGATCCCGAAAAATATTTGGGGTCAACATTCGGGGTTTAGTTCGAATGCGTAAAATTGGTGCTAAATATGAATTGTTTTTGAGACAAATTTGGGGGGAGGGGGTGGTTTTTGTACTCTCAAAGGCCTACTTCCAGAGGGAATACGTTTTTGAGCCGGGCCCGCAGAGGATGAGGTGAAATATTATAAATAGGAAAAAAGTTAAGTCCCCCGCGTTGTTGGATGAGGTAATTTGGGGCATTGAGTAGCCAGGTTATGCGGTTTTTTTTTGTTCTGTGAATAAACAATTAATGAAGATTTTTTTTAAAAAATATTAAATTTAAATTTAAAAAAAAACAAATTTGTAA
>JAMZAV010006362.1:0-34015 GCA_024449915.1 Sweltsa coloradensis
GCGACCTACCCTGACGGTCCCGCGAAAGCGGATGCGCTTTGCGGATGGCTCTACCATGTCACACCAATCCGGGTTAATTGCGTTTTAGCAGGACATAAACTGGTCAGTTCTCCCGAGTAGTGAACGTGGTGAGTCGACTACTCATGGAAAAGGTGGTGGAAAACAATTGAAAAAACTTGAAAACGGTCCGTTTCAACGGGACAGTGTGACACCTTGCATTTAACTGCGTGTGTTGTCGCTCACATCCCGCTGTCCGTTCATCCCGTTTCGCGGCAGCATGTTGCGGTAGTGCGTTAGCAACGGACAGGTGTGACACGTCGCATTTAAAACCATGTACCGTCACCATCCCGCAAAAGCGCATCCGCTTTCGCGGGACCGTCAGAACGGGATAGTGTGACACCGGCCTAAACACGATTTAGAATGTCATTACCTAACGCAGGTATGAGCGAGGGTTTATTTCTCAATTGGAAACACTCCTGAAGGTGTAATCAATTTTACAGAAATCAATCCAGAAATCTATTCAGATCTATACAATGTACCAACAACCTGCATGGATGTTATGAAGTTAACCGTCTCGGTAGCTTAGGGGTAAAGCACTCGACCGGCAATCGGGAGACCGCGTTACGGTACCCGCTGGGAAGGATTCTAAAAAAGATTTATATTAAAGGATTTTTTTTATTTCTGGATTGATTTCTAAAAAAGCACATAGATTATTTATATGATGCTCCATTTTATGTGTTTTGAAAACCAAGTGTTGGGAGGGTGTTGCTTTATTTTAATTGATTCTACGTCATTATTATCTAAACTTCTACGCTATAAATACATAAATTTACTTTGCCCCGTGACCGCATCGTTGCATATTGCTCGGCATAATAAATTTGCACGCACTATTACAGAGGCGTAGGAACCTGGGGAGCGGGGCAGGGGGAGGGGTAAAACCAAAGTGAGTAAAATATTAATCCCAGAATTTCCGTAGTAAATAAGCACATCCACTTATACAATTCGACAGCCACCTTGCATATGTTTGCCTGTATGTTTCGTTATTACATAAAAAATTAGGTTAAAATTTACTGAAATTGAGCATCACATTTTCTGTTTCGGAATTCGTTTTTTTAATGTATATTTTCGTTTAGAGATTTTTATCTAATAATATCTGAATGGACTACTTTTGAAGATTGACAATAATATGTAACTTTATTTCCAAAGGTTAACAACACCACTTACAAGGTCAATGTAGTAAAAGCCTAAAGTTTGCTCTCATATACATTACGTGATGAGGGCTCGAACAAGTGAAATTCTGTATAGTACATAATCAACGCCCTGCAATGCACAACCCGCCACTGCATGACGTATAGTGGAGTGGAACACCATTTCAATGAGTTCAAGAGAGCAGTCAAAAATTTGTATTTTCAAGTTTTCATATTCAGATCCAAATATTTTACGTTGTCTTTGTCTGTTTCTTCTAGAATCTAGGCTGCATAGATATGTATTCTAATGAAAACTACAGAACGGACAGAGTTTGTTGTTCTTATTATGGTTGTTGTTACAGAATTTGCTATGTATAATTGCATGACACAACTAACATTATAAACACTTAATAATTTGTGATGATTGGAAAATACACAAAAATGTAAGCAATGATTTGTCATTTACACACGTCGGGAGTGATTAAAAACGCGCGATGCACGGCCTTGGGACAGTCTCATCGGCGAGATTTGAGCTCGAGTCGAGGGAAGGGGGGGCTATTAGATTCAATGCGTTTATCTGTGATTTATCTGTGATCTGTGACGCAGCGATCATTGCTTTTCTAAATCTAGAAATAATGCGGTCAGTGAATAAGTAAATGCGAATACTGCTTGTACAGTGTACGGATTTTAATTTATAGCCTAGATGTAGTCCTTTATTATAGATTTGATTATTTCTGGGTATGCACACAGTCCCGCACTGTTTTCACTGTTTGTCTATGATTATTGATTAAATCAACGCTATCACACACCAATAATAAAATAGAAGTACCTAGTAGACCGAATTAATAACGCCATATCCAAATCTCAGTTGGTTGGAGCATCAGCTCAGACAGCGGAAGACTGGGGTTCTATCCTCAGTTGATACAATTTCTATATTATGTTACCTTTATTAAAGGCTAAAACTCAGGAACTTTAAATCGATTATAAATGACTTGTTACAAATAAACATTACATATTATTTCTCAATTTGGTTAATCGGGAAACACTGCCGTAGGTGTAATTGTTATTTTTTTTATACAATCCAGAAATTAAAAAAGTTTTTATTGTGTTTTGTGGTGGTCTAGGGGTTAAGCCGCTCACCTGGAATGTGGGAGATCCGTGGTTCGAGTCCCGGTCGGGGCGAACTTTTTTAATTTCTGGATTGTATTAAATAATAACAATTACATATTATACCACCACGGAACAATATTTACATTTTTAGATTGCCTTAATTGCGCTCTGCGCATAACAAAACGAGTTGTTTGTGACGTGGCTCATCCAACAGACTAATAAAGAAACGCTCCTATAGAACCAAATGATCCGGGTTCGAGCCAAAACGAGGCATTTTCAATTCGAATCTTTGAATAGTAATAATTTGTTTAGTACCATATTCACAAAGATTGCGATACATTCTTTAAAGTAACTATATTTTCACATCATGTGTGCGGCGTGATCTAATTATGAACAGATGGCCATTGTAAATCATACTACCATATTTTAGCATTGCTTTTCATCGAAGATATGTATGACCTATTATGATTTTGCTATGTACGTGTTCTCATTGGGCTCATCTTGACAAAATTAATATTAACCTGTTGATTGAAGCAAAACCTTGCACACATCTCAATATGTCTTATATTGTTACCGTGTTCTATAACAAATACGTTTTATAGGCATATGCAATGTGTGGTGTTCTGCATTAGTTAAATAATTTTACTCATGGCCAATGAAATCGTTTTTTCGAACATAAATAACCCCCCTGTCACTCAAAAAGTCGTATCGCCAGAGTGCGCCACTTGCTGGGGCTGAAAAGGCCTAAAATAGCGGCAAAACATGCATTCGTAGTTCAGTAGTTTAGCGGTAACTACACACACGATCTTGATAATTTTTTTTTATTTTGAAGATAAATGTTGAAATTAGAACTTTGTTTTGTACTTTTTCCATAATTTTTTTTGTAATTTTTTTATAAAGCTCTAAAGTGAAGGTAAATTTTCAAAATATTGACCAGGTTCGCAATTTTTTATAAGACCATATTATATTCAATTTTGAAAATCGACAAAACATAAGTCCTAGTAAATTTTATCGTGAATAGAATAAAAAAAAAAATTATGCCGATATGACAGTTGTGGGCCGAGTTCTAACTGAAATGCTGGGACACTGCATCGCACCGATATTATAGCTACTCCTGTGCAACCTTAAAATCAATCAATCAATCAATCAATTTTTTTTTTTTTTTTTTAGGTTGTGCATGAGAAAATTGTGTTTTTTTGGTAAATCGCGACAAATCGCGAATTTTTATTTTTAAGGCGCGAATTTTCAAACTTTAAAAAACCATTTTTGCACATCTCTATCCATTATTCCAATCCTATTTCCATCATCTAGCTGGAACTCTTCTGCTTGCGTAACCTTACCCTTTTCGATATGTAGCGTCTTACATTTGTCTACTCCAAACTCCATGCAGATATCTTGACTAAATTCTAATGTTGTATTGACTAAACTGTTTAGTTGAGCAAAATTTGATGCATACAACTTTAGATCATCTATGTAGAATAGGTGAGAAATTGTGTGACATACCATATTATTGTCCTTAATTTTAAATCCGTATGTTGATTCGTTAAGCATATGCGACAGTGGGTTTAATGACAGACAAAACCATAATGCACTTAATGAGTCACCTTGGAAAATGCCACGTTTAATTTGGATTGGATCTGAAGTTATCTCCTGGTTTTTCATTTATTTTAGTGGTTTCCATGTCTTCATTTTTTGTTTCAAAAAATTTTACAATACTGGGGATTTT
Organism: Sweltsa coloradensis; assembly: GCA_024449915.1. Taxonomy (NCBI): domain Eukaryota; kingdom Metazoa; phylum Arthropoda; class Insecta; order Plecoptera; family Chloroperlidae; genus Sweltsa; species Sweltsa coloradensis. Next base: position 4,024 of record JAMZAV010006362.1, read on the forward strand.
ATATTTTTGTAAAATCAAAAAGCCAGGTGGGTGTTTAGTCATAAGCTTTCTTGTAGTAATGTAGTTAGTGAATATTCCTTTTTTATTGTGTGCCATTTATTTAAATAGAGTCGATAATAAGTTGTTCTTAATCCCTGTGGCTTACAGCATTTTTGTTTAACGCCATGATATTGTTTCCAAGATTATATTTTTTGTTATGCATGAAAACAAATTTTTTTTAAATAGTTGGAGAATGTAAATGGCCCCAATTTCTTGGGGTTTTTGATATTTCTTCGGTTTGAGAAAGGTTATCCTCAGTAAAAAATTTGGGATTTTTTTAACTCCATTTAAATCGTTTAGACATTTTCTAATTTTATTTGGGGGAGTATTGAATTTTTTATACCCAAAAATTTTTTAATTGTCATTTCGGGCTTTCCAGTAGTGTAGCAGATTGTCGACTTAAATTTATCAAAAGTTTACCTTCGAATCCATCTCATTAATATCGATCATCCTAGCTATTTTCGTCTTGAATCCATTGTGTCTTCCTGGTTGTGTGCTGCCGGGTTTAACCCCATATTCCTGTCCAAAACTCTTCTTCTCTGTCTTAGTTGGTGTTCCATTTCCTATTATTTCTTCGGTACTAGATAGTTTTTGGTATAACCTGTTTTTCACTTTCTTTAACATTCGGGTTTTGTTTCTTTCTAATACTAATTTTTTATATCTTTTTATCTCTTAGCTAAGCACTTCTTTTTGTTTTAAGTGTATCCCAAATATTTCGTGAATGAATTCGTTAATTGTTTCATGCTTTGTGTGAACCTTGAATCTTTCAAATATATTTGGCAGTATCTTATCACATTTTTAGATCGATTACCCATTCGTATTGTTCCAGTCGACCGATATTCTCCTACAACTCAACGATTCTCCCCAACTAGTCCTTTTCCCCATTTCGTAATTTTCTTCTCATCTGTTTTGTCATTGGAAGAGTTTGCAGATTTTACCTTTAAGCCCAAATATCTAACCACTGGCTACAGTCGGCACAATAAATTTGCCGCAGCACGTCTGCAAATGTAGTTCGTCTTGTGTGTAATCTGATAAAATCTGTGTGTTTAATTTGTGTAATACCGCTGTCTTCCATTTCCTTTGAATGCTTGGGTTTAGGTATGTATGGTCTCTGTTTGGTTGTATATGCGCAAACTCTGACAATGCTGTTGCAAAGGCAAAGCTAGGATGTTCTTTAGATGGATAATGTCAGGTGTATTTTCTATTGCGTTTTTGGTATCTACCTCTTGTGTTTGATTCGTCTAGTTGTTCTGGGTATCTTTGATCTTCTGGTTGGGTTTGGTATTTCTAGTGGTTCTGGACGTTTCTGTTAGGCCTGGACGTTCTGGGAGATCGGGACGTTCGGATAAGGTCTGGGACTTCTGGTTGGTCTGGAAGTTTCTGGAAGTTCGGTGTGTCGGTAGAATTTGAAAGTTCTAGCAGGTATGGCAATACCGTTATTCTGGTATTTCTAGTACTCTGGTATGAAGTGGTCTTCTTCTTCGCTGTCCTCTTGCTGCTGTGTTGCCGTTATCATCTTGATGCGCTTTGTAGTTCCCTTCACTTCGCGTTTGATTCTAGTTAATATGTTTACTGGTAACCATTTTATTTTTACTATAATTCTTCTTTGGTCATCTATTCTCTGTTCACTTACTTCTAAAAATGGGATATTCACGAACAAACTCCTCTATGAAGCTCTTGTACGATAACCTCATTAAAACAGTTCGAATAACGTTTACCCTATAATGCTAAGCATCACACAAATGTTCATATCTTCTGTCCATTTGTGCGCTGTCTCATTTTTTCCCAGCTTTGTGGTCTGTAGTGGGTTGCACTACAGAAACATCCATCGTCGGTTATTTCCTTTTTTCTTGTTCTAATAAATTATTCCTCTAGCTTTCAAAGTCACTTCTTATTTGTTATTGTTTTTAAAGTCAATTCACTTAAAAAGAATTATAACACTTTTTCAAAATTCCCTCAATTTCAGGGCGGTGATGAGGTTTTCGCTTCTCAACCTCCTTGCTTTTTTTTTCGTTTTGATAAACTTTTCCTTATTTACGAATTAAGAAGACTTCAATCTTCTGCGATTCTGCAAAATTAATTAACGGGCTTACGTAAAATGCTAAATATTTACTATTTTAGATATGTACCTGCTTAAGTTACAATAATGCCTATAAATTGAATATATGCTTACCACTAACTGTCAAAATTAACAAAATTCAACTGTTTTCAATGCTTTACCGCCTAGGTCTAGACAACGATATAAACTACAAAATATGGTATAATACTAAATACTAATACTTCCCTTCAATGTCACTTGTAGTACGTCACTGTAGATCAAGATGATGTCGAAAATTTGAGATGAATGCTTGTATTTCGCGCAACAGAAATTTAACCAGCAACTTTCTCGAGCTTGACTAGTTTGTAACCCCAACAATGTTGGGGTTTTATTATTTTATTTATTATTTATTTTATTATTAGTATTATTATTATTTATTAATTATTAGAGCATCCAGTTTTGATTAACAGCAGTCCCTTGAAAATGTCATCCATAGTGATGACGCTACGTCGGGAAATCAAGAATAATGTAAATTATTCATATTATTATTATTATTATTATTATTATTATTATTATTATTATTATTATATTTTAGCTTTAACTATTTTTCTATTTTTTATTACCTATTTTTCTTCTTTATCTTTTGTATATTTTTAATTTTATAATACATTTTTTAACTTCTTATGATTTGTGAATGAGTTGAATCACTTATCAATACCAGTACCCTCCCGCATTGTGTACCAAACGGGTGTCCGTCCACTGATGGTGGAAACAGTCCCTTCACTGTGATTCCTTAATCCTCTGCTGTATTCCTAGGTTAACTAAGTACAAACGTATTTTAGCCTCCACCGCTTCTAGAGATTAGGATGGTATAATTATGCACATGTGGATTGCTTTGCTCTGCATTGAGAGGTTGGGTTACTTTTACTATAGAGTCTAGTTTAGTTAGTTCTTACTCTTCTTTACTTCATTTGTTGGGTGTTGCCAAGGTCTTTAGAGACCTACAGAGCAGCGGTGTTTCTCAAACATTCACACCCTGTGATGGGCCCTAAGCCTTCACTAAATTATTGTAGTTTAGTTTGCACTTTTACTGTTCTTCCTTCCGCTATCTATGTCCGGTGTTCACCCACTTGGGCACCGTGTGTTTCTTCAAAACCACCAACACCGTGTGGCTGGCACTAGGCGACCACTAAAGTTTAGGTTATGTATTTATTTGTTGTCTAAAGGTTTCTAGAAATGCTGCAATTGACGTCTTGAGGTAGGTACCAATCTGAATGAAACTTGACCTAAGTAATTCATCTCGGTGGAACATATGTCATGTCCGATTGTGGTTACCAACAGTCCCAGTTCTACTTATCAATATTTCATTGTGTCATTCATATGTGTGTGTTTGATATTTATGTACTTGTTTTGGTACTTATAAGACCGGTACTATGCCTATATTTGCATAAATGATCAAGAGGCTCAGGTTCTTCCCCCCCCCCGCCCCGGTTAACAAAGTACTAACGTGTTTTTGCCTCCACCACTTGTAGAGTTTTAGATGGGGAAGTTACGCCCATGTGGATTGCTTTGCTCTCCATTGAGAGGTTTGGTTACTTTAACTATAGAGGTCCTAATTACACAAACCTTCTTGAAGAAGACTCACTCAAGGGTTCAAATTATGTGCTAACATAACATATCTTGTAGACGTTTTCTTTGCCCTGACACATAGCCAGGTTTTAGTAAATGCACTTTATTTAGCTGGGTGGTTATCTCCGCCCTGATACATAGCCAGGTTTTAGTAAATGCACTTTATTTAGCTGGGTGGTTTTTTCCACCCTGATACATAGCCAGGTTTTAGTAAATGCACTATATTTAGCTGGGTGGTTTTCTCCGCCTTATTTATTAATTCAATTCATTAATTCAAGGTTTGAACGATGCCGCACATTCAAAAATGCGCAAACTGCCAACTTGGTCGGCACCTGACCAAGTTGTGCATGCGCCCTTTCTGGCGGACTGCGCAGCAAGTGCAACCATCGTCGCCGCCACCGACTATGCCGCAGCCCCGGCCCCCAAGCGTGTTGCCCGAGTCGAGGGGGGGCCAGTCCTCTTCGATGACACCGTCGTCGCCGCCGCCCCGGCCCCCGCCCGAGACGCCGCCCAAGTTGAAGACTAGCCAGTCCTCTCTGATGACGCGAGGGGTGAAACCATCGTCGCCGTCGCCCTGGCCCCCGACCAAGATCGCGATACCCAAATCGAAAACAACATCGGCTAACCAGTCCACCAAGATGACGCAACCATCGTCGCCACCACCGACTACGCCGCAGCCCCGGCCCCCAAGCGCGTTGCCCGAGTCGAGGGGGGGCCAGTCCTCTTCGATGACACCGTCGTCGCCGCCGCCCCGGCCCCCGCCCGAGACGCCGCCCAAGTTGAAGACTAGCCAGTCCTCTCTGATGAGCGAGGGGTGAAACCATCGTCGCCGTCGCCCTGGCTCCCGACCAAGATCGCGATACCCAAATCGAAAACATCATCGGCTAACCAGTCCACCAAGATGACGCAACCATCGTCGCCGCCACCGACTACCCCGCAGCCCCGGCCCCCAAGCGCGTTGCCCGAGTCGAGGGGGGGCCAGTCCTCTTCGATGACACCGTCGTCGCCGCCGCCCCGGCCCCCGCCCGAGACGCCGCCCAAGTTGAAGACTAGCCAGTCCTCTCTGATGAGCGAGGGGTGAAACCATCGTCGCCGTCGCCCTGGCCCCCGACCAAGATTGCGATACCCAAATCGAAAACAACATCGGCTAACCAATCCACCAAGATGACGCAACCATCGTCGCCGCCACCGACTACCCCGCAGCCCCGGCCCCCAAGCGCGTTGCCCAAGTCGAGGGGGGGATCGCGCCATTCAAATCGAAAAAAGAAGAAAAAAAGACCAAGTCAAAGACGAGTCTTGGAGCCAAGTCGGAGAGCCAGTCCTCTCCGATGACACCGTCGCCGCCGCGCGCGGGACCACTATAGCGCCCCCCAGCCAGATGTGGTCAATGCCATTATTTGAGTTCGAACCACCTTCTCGACCCGAGACCTCTCGGTTGAAGCGACCCCCAACAGCGCCCCCCACAAAGGTCCAAACACCGTCGCCGACGACAAAGTCGAGGGCAACAAAGAGACCGCCGCCGCCGACGTCCAAGTCAAAATCTCACGACGATAAAAATATGCAGGAAAGTCTTTCTCGGATCTCGCGCGAGGTTCTCCAGGAGGAGAGGTTGCTGCTAAACGAAGGAGGATTGCGCAAGCTTTACTTACGCAACTTTACTAAAATGTTGCTCCTCGGCCCAATTATCATCTTAGGTGTACAAAACTACACTACTACATGGCAAGAGTATAACATGTACTGTTGTTTGAGTCCGTTCAGGTTCAATGCTTTCCTGAAAAAAACATTTAAAATTAAACAAAGATTTACACCATTTAACCAAGGGAATAGATGTCTCCAGAAAAAAAACTTAACGTTTATGATTCTTACTATGTGTCGGATCAAGGGCATTATGACCCGACTGGGAATGTTTCAGGTTAAGAGGACCCCACATAACAAAACCTTGTAAAAATACAGCCAAACCTTACACGCTCAAAAGAAATGAGATCTAAAAAAGGGCCAAGCTCATCTACCCGTCCACAGTTGCTCATTCTTAATTCATAAACGTACAGTGTCCCGTAACAACATCCTAGTAAAGCTTGGCAAAATAGACTTTGCAACTAGTATTAATTTAAACATTAGTTCATCCAATTTCATTTTTCTAATTAATTAAAAGAAGAGAAAGAGGTGGGGCAAAGGTGTCAATGTCAACGAGGAGGAGAAGAATGTGGTGGTAGGGATAGATGTGGAGGCAACAACAGAAGGTCAAGTATCGATTGTTCCGAGCATAGAAGAGGGAGGAGAAATTACATCGATGAAGAAGAGAAACGAGGTGGGCAAAAGGTGTCGAAGTCACGAAGGAGAGAATGTGGTGGAGGTAGAGTGAGGCAACAACAGAAGTCTAGGATGGTTGTTCCGAGCATAGAGAGGAAGAGAAATAATTGAGAAAAAGAACGCTTGGCAAGTGGAGTCAAAGGAGGAGAGAAGTTTGGTAGGATAGATTGGAGGCAACAACAAGGGCAGGATCGGTTGTTCCGAGCATAGAGAAGCGAGGAGAAATTACTGGATGAGAGAGATAGAGGTGGGGCAAAGTGTCGAAGTCAACGAGGAAGAAGAATGTGGTGGAGGATAGATGTGGAGACAACACCAGAAGGTCAAGGATTGGTTGTTCCGAGCATAGAAGAGGGAGAATTACTTGATGAAGAAGAGAAAGACGTGGGGCAAAGGTGTCGAGTCAACGAGGGGAGAAGATGTGTGGTAGGCATAATTGGAGGCAACACACAGAATGTCTAGGATCGGTTTTCTGACATAGAAGAGGGGAGAAATTACATATGAAGAAGAGAAAGAGGTCGGGCAAAGTGTCGAAGTCAACGAGGAGGAGAAGAATGTGGATGTAGGGATAGATGTGGAGGCAACAACAGAAGGTCAAGGATCGGTTGTTCCAAGAGTAGAAGAGGAAGGTGAAAGAATATCCAAGAAGAAGTCAAACATTAAGGAGCAAGAAAACAAGACGACAAAGTGAAGGAAGGCGAACACAGGAATATATTTAAGAAGAAATGTAAGAGTGCTTCCGGAAAGAATATCGAGTGTGCCAAAATGCTGGATATACTAGTGGAGGAGGAGAGGCACCCCCGTCAGTCTCCGGAGGTACCTGTCACCCAGGAAGAAAAAGAGGTGGAAAAAAGACACCCCTCTCCAGAGACTGAGGGGGAGATAGCTATTGGCCGCCTGGAGTCGGAGCCCAGTGAAGATTGGTAAAGCACTCCAGATTGATAATCAGAGTGATGATTCTCTCCTGTGGATGACCGACGATGAGGATCTCATTGACATACGAAGGGACATGGAAGAGCAGCAATCCTGGTCAGGATCTCTCGGTACATCCAAGATTGCGATGTTGCCCAAGACCAGTGGTGCAACCACAAATATTTGCGGACTCTCCTCTACTAGGTAATGAAGACTTCGTCAACCTAGTAGAGGAGCTCCGCGGCAGTATTGGAGTCGAGGGAGGTGTATCCCGCGGCGTCCCACTCCACGACGTCGAGATCGCGGGGGCCACCGACGTAGAGCTGTCGGAGGCCGCCGTCGTCGAGATCGCGGGGCCTGCCAACGTCACTGTCGCGGGGGCGGCCAATGTCGAGATCGCGGTGCGTCCGACGGCGAGATCGCCGACGAACTCGACGCGGCGTCGTCGGATGTAAGTATGATGTGTATTTCTATTAATCTTTATAATCTATCTTCATTATTGTTCTTGTTGCTTGATTTAAATTTTGGATTTTTTTGCAGTCTGACCGAAGCGAAACCACCGACGACCTGGTGGCGATGGGCGCGTTTGTGGTTAAACTTTGTACCTGTCCTATTTGCAAGAAGTCCATCGAGAATTTAAAGGATCACATTGGGAGGGTGCACAATTTTTCAATCAACAAGTCATTACGATTCATGGGTCGGTACCAGCTCAGGAGAAACCTGGGACTCCCCCAGCCTGGGCGGCTGCCCGGGCAACAACAAGACGCTTCGGTGAGGACGCGTACATAGCTTGTGATTTGTAATTTAAAGCATTTGACCGGGTATTGTGATTTGTGCATTTCTAATCTCCAGTCGGACGAGGATGAGGACATGCGGCGAGCCAAACGAGCAATCAGGTGTCCCGTAAAGTATCGTTGCGGGGCCCGGGTGAGCAGACTTAGGCCACACTTGATGGAAGAACATCACATGAAAGGTGATTAGCTCGAAATCACCTTGAAGACGTGGGCGGTAAGGAGGAGAAAGGACAAGACAAGACCTCCTTGCCACCCACGTCATTAATTCAGTTGTCAAGTCAGTGTTTACCCACCCATGGATCGTTATGTTTTGTTTTGTTAAAATTGTGCTTCCTCCCAATGTGATCATTCTCAGGCACTTCTTGCAAAAAGGGGGGAAAAAAAACAATTTGTCCACCTTCTTGTATCTATGATTATGATTATGATTATTTTAAATAATTAAAAAGTACTTTATCTTTAGATGTTGTTGAATCTCTTTCAGTACCGTGCACCTCCAAAATGTGTACCGAACGGCCGTCCACTGAGGGTGAGACAGTCCTAACTGTGTTCATTAATGTAGGCTGTGTTCTAGGTTAACTAAATACTTACGTATTTTTGCCTCCACCGGTTCTAGAGTTTTTGATAGTGTAGCTACGCCACCACACGTCTTCTTTCCACAACTGAACAAACTTGGACGGGCGGAGAATAAACAAAACACTTCTAGCACTCGTCACTCACAGAGGTGAATGACCGCTGGGCTCACATGCAGTAGCTACTGTGCCTGTGCGTGGTGTCGCCTCGCCAGGCGGCCAGCGAGCTTGTTGAGGGGAGGGGAGAGGAAAGTGAAGGGGACTTCGTAGAATAACACGCGAGGCGACGAGACAAATAATACTAGGAATTGGGCAGCTGACAGGAAATTCCAAAAATAATGAGCTTAAAAATGTATTATTGGATATATTTGCTGTGGCGGACTGATTTATCAAGCGCATTAACGTTAAAAGCATGTTGTTGGGAAATGCACAACAGAAACAAATTTATGGTAAATGCCATAAGGCTGGGTCGGGACTAATTAAAAAAGACATTAACACAAAAAACGCACAGTAGTGAAACGCACTAAGGCGGCTCTACTGTATCACGGTGTGTGTGGACGGTCTTTGACCCTGATGACATTTATCTTCAGGATCAGTTCGATATGTTATATAAGTTTGAGTTTAGTTAGAAATAAAACTCCAGGTTTACACAACTTTAGTAACTTATCATCTGATTCCAGCTCTTCCCAGCGGTGTACACTCAACGATGCACACGACTCCGCCGCATTCACCCGACTAGCGAGAAACTAGCTCTGAAGCTGAACCTGCAGTCGCCCGGAGCAACTCGTCTCGGACTTAACGTACATCATTTACATGTGTGAAGATTTCTGGCTGCTGTTTTCTTTTTGCACAGGTAAATAATTCTTTAAAATATTTACAATTTCTACCAAGTTTTAATCAGGATCGTATGTCACGAACGGTTAAAGGGAATTTTATTTATTCATAGTCAATTGATGGTTTTCATATTTTGTAAGTTATACATGTTCACCTAGATTATAAGTGCTTGGAATTAAATAAACTCAACATTAAAGTACATTATTAGGAGGATAAAGAAGTGCCCAGAATTTGGTTGCTAAACCCAAGCTGACCCTGCCAGAAGCAGAAAACAGTGATGCATACTGAAAATGATGATGATTGGATGAGCGTAGCGAGCGAAGCGAAGATTCCATATCACTACACTGGAGAAAAAAATCCGGAATTGTTTTTTTCTTTCTTTTTTTTGTATTTTTGTGTGTTTGTGAACACGATTCCGGCTAAACCGATACTCCAATTGCAATGAGATTTTCTGGAGACCTTTGAAATCTCTGAACTTAAAACTGCACGGTTAAAAAAATCAATCGAAAAATTATTTCTCATGAAAATTGCAATTTTACGATTTTTTTTATTTTCTTGTTATTTTCTGTTTGTATTTTTGTGTATTTGTTAACACGATTCCGGCTAAACCGATACTCCAATTGAGATGAAATTTTCTGGAGGCCTTCGAAATCTCTGAACTTAAATCTGCCACGTTTTTGAGCGCAATCAAAAGATTATTTCTCATGAAAATCGCAAATTTACGATTTTGTTTTGTTTTTCTTATTTTTTCTGTTTGTATTTTTGTGTTTGTTAACACGATTCCGGCTAAACCGATACTCCAATTGCGATGAAATTTTATGGAGACCTTCGAAATCTCTGAACTTCGATTTGTCACGTTTTTGAGCGCAATCGAAAAAAATGTTCTCATTAAAATCACAATTTTACGATTTTTTTAGATTTTTAGAATATTTCTTCGACTTATCACACCTACATACTTTATCCGATTGTAATAATTTTTCCACAGAACCTTAATTTTATGAATTAATATATTCGTGTGAAATTTGAGCGCAATCAAAAAATTATTTCTTATGAAAATCGCAATTTTACAAAAAAAAAAAAAATTTTTAAAACATTCTTCTACTTATAACACCTACATGTTTTATCCGATTTTAATGATTTTGTCACAGAACCTTAATTTTATGAATTAATATATTTGTGGAATTTAAGAAATGAAACAATTTTTTATTATAATAATGTCAATTTTAGATTTTGCTATGATCTGCGAAAATGCTAAGGCTTTTACAATTACATTTTTTTGTAAAAGGAAAGGTGTTGTAGATTTAAAAACAATACATACATCTAAACTTTCCCTTTGACGGTTTTAAAATTTTTGGGTTTGTTTGATAAATTGTTTTTTTTCCTTGCATTTTGGAAAATGTATTTTTTTTTGAAAACAAATCTATATTTCCCATTTTTTATTAAAAAACTAAAATCTCATAAAAAGTTCTGGGAATTTGTCAAATAAGGTTGTGAGTTTTAAAAAAAAAAATTATCCCTTTATTTTAAAAAAACTGTAAAAAAGAAGGAAAAAAATTGTTAGCAAAGTGATAGAAAAAAAATTTTTTGAGATACAGGGGAATTTTAATTTACGTATTTAAACCCAAATTTCCTTGATTGTGTAAAGTTTTTTTGTTGGTCCCCAAAAATTTCGCATAAGGACAATGTTAAATTTTCCTTTGAACTAACGTACCTTGTACCAGTATACGTGACTTAAACGTATCGTTTTTCAAGCCCCCCCCCCCCCAGGCAAAATATAGGCCTCGAATTTACGTATCTATGCTCCCGAACGCTGTGGGGAACGAGGGGGGGTTTTTATTTTTTGGTCCAAGTGCCCGCCCGCTTTCACAGCTAAACCCCTGCCCCGACGCATGGGTAAAAATGCAGTCCCTTTCCTCCCCCCCTCATTAGCAGCAGTTGGAAAATGTGAGAAGGCGGTGGATCACCGTTCGCCCCCCCCCCCTCCCACCCTACGATCGTAGATTTCAGCACTCCCGACAAACGCAACCCCGATACTTGACCGGGCCCTACCCACTCCACTACGGCTCTTTTCCCGACGGCTTGAATGGTGAGCATAAAAAAAAAATTGATTGAGAATCAAGCACAGTTCTAGCCCGTGATCTTTTATTGCATGTGACGAAATCGACAGAATTTTTGAGTAGCCACCCTCAGTTTAAACAAGGTTTAGTGTTGTATTGACAGCATATTCATGAAAAAACAAGATCCTGAAAATTATATCGGAAAGAAAAACCGGCACTGCGATAGAAAATGTGAATGTTACTGTGTCTAGCTGGGGGGCCCGGCCGAGAGAGGAGAGAGGAGTGAGACCCCCGGCAGCGCGGTGCGGGGGGAGGGGAAACCCGGTCTCGTAGGGGGCAGTGCCGGCTGCGGGGGGGGGTGGGGAAGTGAACCTAACACAGCTTCACAAAGATCGCGTTTGCTGGAAGGAAAAAAGAACCTGGATGCGGGAATTTTAAAAATTGGTAAAAGGGGCTTTTTCAAAAACTTTTCAAAAATAGCGATCATGGCGAGAAAAAAGGGCGATGCGGGAACATCCAAATTTCCAAGACAATCAGACAATACAGATCCAAGACAATCCAAAAGCATTTTTTATTTACTTATAATAAACTTTGGGGTGTGCAATTGAATTTTAGATAAGTTTTTAAAATTTTTTTTGGTTTTTTTACTTTGAAGATTTTTGGAATTTCCAGCTGCTCTCTATTTTTTTTCCGCTCATCGATTTATTTCACGGAAAAAAGGAAAAAACAAGCTAAAAATTCCCCTCCCCTTCCCCCGCGGGCCCGGGCCCCCGTGATGCCCCGTAAACAAGTGGCTACACTAACTGTCTTTGTGAAGCTGAAGGTCTTTTTCGCGGAAGTCTTGTCTTGTGAAGTTCGATTTCAGGTGTTTTTTAAAATTCAGCGGGTTATTTTAATGTCCAAAATTTATTACGTGACACTGAAGATTTGGGATAAAATACTAGCGGCGGGCGCGAGCACCAATAAAGAAATGATTACGTAAGTTCGGGATGTGGGGGGAGGGGGGGGGGGGGCACTGAGATAGCGACGAGGCAATTGACCTTGAGCTCCTAGATCCGATATCAATTACACTACGCAGAGTGTCACATAAAAAAATTTCGTAATCGGGTGATGTTCTCCTGCTTGGATTGCCCCCCCAAAACGAACGAGCGCCCAGTTAAAGATGTCTTACCATCCGATGCCACCTATAAACAAACAAAAATCACTTCCCGCATTTTCCCTGCTCATAATCCAGATAGGGGCTACCTAGGAGTAGTTTGAAGCACTCAAGTTGATGTTGTCACTTTTTGGTTACAGTAGGCGGCAATTTTGAAGGTTTTTTGAATTTACGAATTCCTTGACTTTATGTATTTTTTTTGCCTCTAGTTAAATTCGTAAATTCAAAGTTCCACTGTTATAGCATTTAAAGTTTATTTATGTTGTTTTTTGGTAAATTTGAGTGTAACACAGCCAAAAGGTTCAGGTTATATATTTTACATGAATTCACTGGGCCCTTATAACCTGTTAATCTAGTTTTCTTTAAATTGGTTGGTTTTAGTGTGACAAATGCCTATTGGCTGTTGACTAAATTGACTAATTGGATGAGCGAAGCGAAGACTTCAATTTCACTGACCCCCAAAAAATTTAGCTCGGGTGTTTTTTTTTTTTTTTTTTTTTTTTGTTTTTTTGTTTTTTTGTCTGTTTGTTAACTCTCTACCAGGCAAACGACATATCCGATCTTGATGAAAATTTGAGGGGACCTTCGAAATCTCTGAACCTAGAGGTGTATTGTTTTTGGGTACAATCGAAGAAATATTTCTCATGAATATCGTACTTTTACGATTTTTTTCGATTTTTAGTTCGATATTTTCGTGACATTTGGGCCGATTCTGACCAAACGGGTGGGGCTACAACGTTCATATTATACATGGACATTAAGGTTATAGTGATGTTGTACCTTTTTAAATAAAAAATTGAAAAAGTTAGCCAGAATCCATAGAAATAAAGCATTTAATATAAGTTTTTTGATTTTTGTGCGATATTTTCGTGCCATTTGGGCCAATTCTGACCAAACGGGTGGGGCTTTAACGTTCAAATTATACATGGACATTAAGGTTATGGTGATGAAGTACCTTTTGAAAGAAAAAGTTGATAAAGTTAGCCAGAATCCATAGAAATAAAGTTTTTAATATAAGTTTTTAAAGGTAAATAATAACAAATTGACAAGTAACAATAGAAACTTGACAACAATGACCTAGCCTACAATGCGTGGGCAGCAAAACAAAGCAACAAAGCACTTGCAAAAGTAAAGATATCCCACGCAGACTAAAAACTTAAAAAAAGCTCATCCATCAACGCGGCGGGACTTTAGCGTTTTCCTAGTTATGAATAACACTCTATACAGCCCTAGATTAGGCCTAATATCAGTACCGGTAAGCCCTTTTCCCATGCAAAATAGCATGCAGGGCTCAAGAAAAAAAATTATTTGACTCTTTTAACATTATAATCAGCATAAAATAAATTGATGTAGTCAATAAAAATAAAAGAGTAAACTTAAAAAACAATCAAAACAATATTAATGCAAAATTGCTATTTTTCATACATTTTCAGTGAAACAACACCTTAAACAATTACACCAGGCTGCCACTGACATTTGAAAAAAAATCCTGTTGAGGACATTAAAAATCCGCAAAATCCGTGAAAGTCTAAACGTTAATTTCATTGATCAACTATGAAAATGGCTAAATGTTATGTTTATATTGTTTCCATCATAACCTAAAATTTGCTAGGGCCTAGGGCCTATGCCAGACAAATAATGAGCCAGAACGCCCGTGGTTGCTTTAATTAAGATTGCATAAATTGTAAAATGTTACTTATTTACAGAAAATCTGTTTTAAATCTGACCTGGTTAAAAATTCTTAGCCTAGGCCTAGCCCTAGCCGCCTAGGCTAGCCTCAGGAATGTTGCATCACAATTTTGACCTAGGCCCATGTGTTGTTTATTAATAACATTGCAGTCTTGCAGAACTTGTTAATAACATTTTAATCATATACCATTCTATTTTTCACGTTATGATCAAATAATCCAAACTTTATAAACAAAAACGAAAGAAAACAATTTTGTAGGCTCCAACCAATCTTCATTGTTTGTTCATGGCTCCTCCCACTCCCAAAAGCAAGCGGAAGCAGTTCCTACAATGTCTAGGAGTCTAGGACTTGGCTCCGCCCTTGCTCCGCCCCCTATCGAAAGTCGAATCGATTATCGACCCGCCTTCAATGTTTACAATCGAAATTAGCCCGCGCAGATTCAAATATACGAAAATAAGCATAGAAAACGTAATTAACGAAATATCCGTAAATAAGTCTAAAAATCCGTTTATCCGTTTTGCACCCTAAATATCCGTAAAAACGGATAAAATCCGTTAAAACGGCAGCCCTGAATTACACTCATCCAACAACGCGCCTGAAAAAGCGTTTGCGAAGCTTCCTAGTTAAATTAAAATATCACCTCTAAATATCAAATAAATGCTCCTCATTTTTGGCCTATTTTCAATGTATTATATGAAATGTAGCAGATTGTGCTGAACATATTAACAGCACCCACAAATGTTTAAGAGGGAATGGGACACATTTGGCAGTTAGCAAATAGCTATTCGCTCGGCCAAGATGCATCCGACGTATATGAAACTTTGCAAAGTTGTCAATAAAGCATACTGTGACTGTACAGCCCTGGGCGGCCATATTGGTCCCTATTTTTCAGTTTTTGAAACCTAAAATTTACATATTTTTCAAATTTGCATAATTAATAATTTTTGATTTTTACATAATTTTTGCATAATTTACATGTCTCACATGTCTTACATGTCTATGTAAATTAAGCTTGTCCTCATAGGAAAGCTAGTGATCATGGCTAAGGTCATATGCAGGGCCAGGAGATTATGGAAATTGTTTTGCACAAATTTCGTAATTAAAATGTGAAAAAGCGGAAGTTGGGCGGGATTGTTGAAAAATGTACCAATACACATAAATTCGCTAAACATGTGCGTTTTTAATATTTTTTTTTTTTACATGCGGACTTGCATAGCTTCAGTAGACTTAGGCCAATACAAAAGAAAGACCTTGTTGTCACTGTTTGTTAGACCTGGATCAAGGCCACACCCTGCCCATTATATCCCCAGGCCTTGGCAAAATAACTAGGCTTAGCCAAGGCCTTTCCTAACAGTTATCTTATGAAGGCCTAGAGTTACATAGGCAGGGGCCTACAATATAGCTCAGTAAATCTTAACCCAAATAGGCCCTCTAGGCCCTAACTTGGCTAGAGTTAAACAACAGGCAGGGGCCTAACATGGATGTTTGACTTGGCTAGGCCTAGGGGCCTACCCAGTCCAGGCTCTCCCCCCCCCCCCCCCCCCAGTCAGCAAGTAAGCTTAGGCCTACAACCTAGCTCAGCCAAAATCTAAACCTAAATAGGGCTTGGGCTAGGCCCTAGCCTAGGCCTATAATATGAAGTAGTAGGGCCTATTTCATTGGAAATTAAAGCTTTCCTTCAAAACCATTTCAGTTGTATCCATTATAAACTCGAGCTTGTCCTCCAGCGCCTTTTTCTGGTTGCCCAGGGTGTCCTCTAGACGAAATGTCACAATATTCACAAAACAGGATGTTTTTCCTGCTTACGTAAAACCCCTCCTTAGAATAATGTTCAGCTCGCGAGGTAGCTGTAACTTTGATGTGTGTGCGACCCATCTTTAGAACCACGCTGGAAGAAAACTTGCTCACGCAAAACGACAAGAAACGGCCATTTATGTTTATTTTCATTATATCTTGACGTGGTCGATAATCACGTCGATGCGTCAGTGCGACTTTAGCGCGCCAAGCGGCTAATCTATTGAACGTAGCGAGTTTACCGGGTGCGCCCAACAGATAGCGCCAACAGGCTGTGCAGCTCGCTCCAGCTGATCGGTGCTTTACGAGTGTGGTACAGTCAACGAGAAAAATAATGGACCTAATTTCAAATTTACGTAAAAATTGCCGGAAAAACGATTTTTAGCCACAGTTTTTTGCAGTTTTGTTGAATTTCGTAATTATATCGTCATTAATGGTAAATTTCGCGATTATTAACGATTTTCGCGACTCGTCGCGATTTTTAAATGCATATTTTTGGGGTCTAACTATTATGTCTTGTACTCATTTGAAGAAAAAAATACCTATTTCATTATTTCGTGATTATCGCGATCTCCATAATCTCCTGGCCCTGGTCATATGGAAATAGCCTAGGCTTGTGCGACAAGTCTAAAGTGGCTAATGGTCAGCAATGCTATTTGCTGTACCAACGGGGTGAGTTTTGTGTGTCTAAATCTGTGCAAAACGAGGTAGGCTTCAATTGGAATGCGGGCTAGCAGCCTGAGTTGGCTGAGGGAGATTTTTATTTATTTATTTATTTATTTATTTATTTATTTAACGTCTATCCTATTCAGTTATAAAAACTGATTTACAAAGGAGGACAACTAAATAAATCTAATTACATAGATGCAGACACAACAATGAACTTTGAAATAGTAATATTACAACAATGCATTAAATACTCAACAAATTTGATAACAAATAAAAAGGATATTAAATGCAATTTATGAATGAATCGAATAATATAAAAAAAAGGGGGTGGGGAATGAAAAGAAAAGAAAAAGAAAATAAAAGAAAAAAGAAAAAATGAAAGGAAAAAAAAAGAAAGAAAGAAAGAAAAAAGAAGAAAAAAAAACATTAAAAAAGAAAAACGAAAAGAAAAAAACTGATTTATTAGACGATCCCACTCAAACGAATATGAGGTTTGCCAAAAATCAGGAACAGCAAATCAGGGAGTAATCAATCTTTCGCGGAAGAAACCACCGAACGCGAATCTTCATTCTTGTGTTCAACCATCATTCTTGTGTTCAAATCTTGATAACAATTTAGTGCAAAAGATCTTGACTCTAATATATAATTATATCAGACCTGAACAAGTGAAAGCAAGTGTGTTAAGCTTCACGTGGGAATCTTCTCCCTCGTTTGTGGCCTTCCTCGATGTAGATATCTACTTGGAATCAGGTTTGTTGAGAACAGATGTCCACTTCAAGCCAACCAACAAACAACTCTACCTACATCATGACAGTTGTCACCCTGCCTACACGAAGCGAGCCCTACCGTTTTCATTGGCTGTAAGAGGCCGCCGTATCTGCTCTGACCCCAACGACCTCGCCAAGTATTGCGAACGCATTACTAACGCGTTTGTGGCTCGAGGCTACGACAAGACCACGATCCAACAACGCATAAATAGACCAGTCAAACAGACCACCTCTCCACCCAATGACATCATACCTCTGGTCACTCAGTGGCACCCAGGACTTCAGGCACTCAACGGCATTTTGAAGAGCAGCCTACATATACTGATGTCCTCTACCAAAACCCAGAACCTGGTCAAGACCCTGCCAAGAGTGACTTTCAGACGCCCTCCCAACATCGCGGACCTAGTCGTTAAGAGAGACTGCCGTGAAAAGAATGCGCAACCTAATGAACCAACTGGATCCTACCCTTGCCAAGGTGGCAATGGCTGCTTGACCTGCCAAATACACCAACCCTCCACCACCTTCAGTGCTCAGGCCACAGGCAGGACATACCCCATTCGGCAATTTAACACTTGCAAAACCAGCAATCTGGTTTACCAGCTCAAATGCAACCAGTGCCCTGCCGAGTATGTAGGCCTAACCAAGAACACGCTCAGGTCTCGCATGAATGGACACAGACAAGACACAAAAAACCGGACAATGGACAAACCAGTGGCTCGTCACGCAGCATCCCACAACTTGGACTTTAACAAGTGCTACACAACCAGAGTGGTTAAAGCACTTCCTGCCAGCTGCAAGCCAGGAGAACTCAGAAGATGGGAGCTAGCACATCAGTGGATTACTCAATCCAGACTGCCACCTAACCTGAACATTCGCTAGGCTCCTCCCCTACCTGTCACAGCCACACCCACATACAATGCCTTGTAAATTTGTCCATATTCTCTGACTTTGTTTATATTTTTAGCCACCTTTTTGTTTTTTGTTTTTTGTTTTGTTTTGTTTTTTTTGATTGTTGCAATCAGTTACCATTTTCCTTTCTCTCTTGAGTGAACAAGACCTCGTGTCGAAACGTCTCATATTTTTCTGTTTTGTATATGTTTGTGTTGCTATTCTTTAATAAACTCAACAGCCACCATCACTTTTCGAAGGGAAGCTGTTGGATCCTATCTAACACCAGTGTATATCAGATATATAATTATTTAAAATTGTTCAAGTGAAAAACTGATCATAGCAATGATACAGGATACCTAACTCAAGTTGCAAGTTCCACCAGTGGGCGGCAACCAGACAATCTAGGCAGAAAAATATCAATTGAAAATACATTGAATACATCAAAATCAAAGCAATAATGAACAAACAAAGAGAACAGCAAAATCATAAATAAGAACATATGAAGATAAATTAACATTACATAAACACAGAGACAATGCCCCACAAATAAATAGTAAAAATCAATTCTTCTTTGTTCTTTGATTCATTATCATTGCTTCAATTTTACTTTTAAATTGTACTATTCCTAGCTCAGTAAACTGGCTTCTAATATCATAAGAAATTGAATTCCATAAGGATACTCCTCTGTACAAGAATGACTTTCTTAATGATTCAGAAATTAATTTAGGAACTTTCAAAGAGTTCATTAGAATAGAATTTCTATCACGATCAACAAATTGAAAAATATTGGGTAAAATACCTGAATACATACCTTTCAATATTTTGTATGTATTTACCAGTACGCTATATTTCATTCTTTCCTCAATCGTGAAGCAATCAGATTGTAAATCTTGGCTCATAGGAATTGAATCAAACAGATGGTCAATTCTCTTCTGAAGTACACAGGCGCGGACTGGGTCGAAAAGGCCCGGGATGCTGGCATGTAGTAGGGCCCGATTGAGGTCGCGTAGTAAAGCAGGGGTCTGGGGCGAAGCCCCAGCCGCCGGAGGCAATTTCGCAGAAGGCGAAAAAATTTTGGGTGGTTTGTTATATTTTATGGCCTAAAACGCTATTTTAGGACGCGATTAACAGGCGCCAACTAAGAAACACTACCCAAGCTCGCAATTCAAATCTCGTGAAAATTGTATTTGAGGAAACCTTACAACCAATAATGTAACTCGCAAGAACCAAATTGACACTCGCAAAATGCGAGCTTGGGGGATGAGTGTATATACTAGACATTTTGATTGAATCATGCATAACTTTCCAATAATAATGTGTGAGCGTAAGCTGAAACCTGTAATGAGACGATTCACGGTACTACTTCTTAATCTCCCCGCCAGCGCCGGCTGCACCCCCCCCCCCCCCCTACCCAACCAACGCCATCCCCTTGCTAGTTGGAACTGGCAAACCAAAACCAAAATTCTTGCAATCACATCGAAATTTCTTCTCGTAGCGCGGCGGCGAGAAAGTCAATCAGCTATAGATGATAGTCACTAGTTCCTAATAAAAACTGAAAAGTGAGAACACTGAACAACCATTCTCTTTTGAAGAGCCGCCTAAGGCACCCCATCCATGAGTCATCGTTAATATTATCTAATGTATTTTGTTCGGCAACTCTTTTTCGCAGTAAACAAATATACAATCATGAATATTTTGTCAGAAACTGAAAGTGTAGTGTGTACAAAATGTTCCACAGGGGCCTGGAATGTCAAAAGCCCGGGGTGCGATCGCACCCCAGCACCCCCTGCCAGTCCGCGCCTGGAAGTCCAACATATTCGGTAGAAGGTCTTACTGCCCAAACCACTAAACAATAATCAATAATAGAGTGAATATAAGAATCTACAAGTAACCTCAACATTCTCTCTGTTACAAACCTCTTCATTCTACTTATAATTCCTATTGCTGATGATACTTTATTACATACATATTCATAATGTTTCTTAAAACTTAAATTACAATCTAAGAAAACTCCAAGATATTTAAATTCATATACTCTAGAAATTAGCTTACCATTACAATTCAACGTCAAATGAATATCATTCATGCTTCTATCATTAGCCTTATGAAAAATCATAAAATTTGTTTTACTATAATTAATATCAAGTTCCTGAATTTTAAACCAATCATCCATCCTCTTTAAAACTTCTTGAAGACGTCTTACGATCTCTTCAACATCCACACCTTCTAAATAAAAGACCAAGTCATCAGCATATAAAATATAATTGATTCCTCCCATTATAGTAGATATATCATCTATGTAAAGAATAAATAAAAGGGTCCTAATATTGATCCTTGTGGTACTCCACAAAATATATTGAATACTTTTGAACTATATTTTGCAAGATTGATAAACATTTTTCTTTTTAAAAAGTAATCCGCCAATATTGATAACAAATAAGGACTTATGTTATACCTGGTTTTTAGTTTTATTAAAAGAGGTAAAAAAGGTACTGAATCAAATGCTTTCCTAAGATCAACAAAAACAGCTCCAACCTTACCATTCCATTAGTTGGTTTCTCCACGCAGCGACCAATCAGCGGTCAGAACGGGGTGGATGTAGCCAAGGACAATGGCCTACGTCACTGCCTAGGCCACCAGAACAGGGAGATTTTGCGACGGAACACGAGCAGAGCCTCGTTCACTAAGATACAAGCCTTCAGACGAGCAAGTCGCTTTTAACGTATCTTCCGAGTGCGGGCCTATCAAGCAGGCGAAGCCAATCTACGAGTGCAATGGAGCCACACGCCTCTCCACGTACAAGAGAGCGGTTCCATATGCGAGGGTTACGGCATTGATTTAGATAATACCTAATTTAACACCAATTTGGAGAAATCGGGAGTGTTTTCGGGCGACCCATCAGTATGTGGTAGCCATAATGCAACCGACGCCACCGGGCAGTCGACGACACCAGCGAGACACTGGACATTCTAATTAAAGTTTCACAGTTTTTATTAGATCGGGAGTGGCAATCTACAAGCAATTAATTGAATATCCCTAAGTTGAGGGCTCTTTTTACGTCAAACAATAATTCATACACCACGTGGTCTAGATCGTGGCTAGGCATCGGATCAACCAAATCATTATTAATTAGTACCGATTCAGCGCCTATTATATCTTGCCTACCCTGTCTACATGCTGAGTAAGTACCATTTCTACAATTACACTTCGAGGTCCACCCAGGACGCCAAGATGGGAAGGAGGTCGATCCGCCACTGCGGAATTCGCCCTGAGGGTCCGGAGCGCCTACAGCGCGCACACGCCACCTTCGAACGTGCCAAGTAGAGGGCATCGTTCCACCCCGTATTACTACAGCATCGTACGGTTCGTACCTCAAGATAGCGTTGAGTACTAAATTTGATTTGATTTAGAGCAGGGGTGGACAAATTCACCAAAAAGTTGGGGGCCAGCAACAAATACTTAGGGGCCAGTACTTTCGCGGTCTTTGCGGTCGACGCGGAGACGCGGTCTTGCGCGTCTGGTGGAAAAAAATTCGTCATTTTGTGAAAAAATCGATGGCGTTTGGTGTAGGCGCCGGTTCCGTACTCGAAAATTATATTTTTAAGACGATTTCAACTTTTGTAATTTTGAAGCTAGGAGCGCAAAATTTTACACGCGCACGCGTTGCGATGCCAAATGGACGAGGACGTAACGTTTTGCACAAGGCGCCGCGACGCCGACCGAGCGATGCGTCGCGACGCCAATCTATGAGGTCATCGGCGTCGTTTTTTCTTTCGACGTGTACTTTTCGTCGTCTCGATTAAAACGCAACCATTCCCGTACGATTCCTGCGAATATGAAACTAAAAAAAAAAAAAAATCCCTATTTTGACCTCCGAATCGTCGACGGTGCTCGAACCGTTGTCCCTAGGGAAAAATGTCTAGAGACATAAATTGCTCAAAATTGTCCTGGCTACGTGGGGAAGGTGACAAAACAGCGGCCGCAATCGCTTCGAGGCATGTCGTCGGTGACCCATTTCCGGCGCTGGCCACTCGGCAACGGCGGTAGTTGAGACGACACGGTTTTTTTATGCCGTAGCCGTGCACCTAGAGAGCTTTGTGTCAAAATTTCAGCCCGCTAGGTGGTCGGGAAGTGGTGAAAAAAAATTCGTCATTTTGTGAAAAAAATCGATGGCGTTTGGTGTAGGCGCCGGTTCCGTACTCGAAAATTATATTTTTAAGACGATTTCAACTTTTGTAATTTTGAAGCTAGGAGCGCAAAATTTTACACGCGCACGCGTTGCGATGCCAAATGGTTGAGGACGTAACGTTTTGCTCAAGGCGCCGCGACACCGAGCGATGCGTCGCGACGCCAATCTATGAGGTCATCGGCGTCGTTTTTTCTTTCGACGTGTACTTTTCGTCGTCTCGATTAAAACGCAACCATTCCCGTACGATTCCTGCGAATATGAAACTAAAAAAAAAAAAATCCCTATTTTGACCTCCGAATCGTCGACGGTGCTCGAACCGTTGTCCCTAGGGAAAAATGTCTAGAGACATAAATTGCTCAAAATTGTCCTGGCTACGTGGGGAAGGTGACAAAACAGCGGCCGCAATCGCTTCGAGGCATGTCGTCGGTGACCCATTTCCGGCGCTGGCCACTCGGCAACGGCGGTAGTTGAGACGACACGTTTTTTTTTATGCCGTAGCCGTGCACCTAGAGAGCATTGTGTCAAAATTTCAGCCCGCTAGGTGGTCGGGAAGTGGTGAAAGAAAATTCGTCATTTTGTGAAAAAATCGATGGTGTTTGGTGGAGGTGCCGGTTCCTACCTTGAAAATCGTATTTAAAAAGAAATCCGTATCGATCGATCGTAATATTGGAGCTAGGAGCGTGAAATTTCACACGCACGCGTTGCGATGCGATGCGATGGGCCTCAATTTGATGAAAATTTCCATAACCATTGGTGGAGGTGCCGAATCTGCGTTTATTTTCGTTTATGAAAAGGGAATTAAATATGAATTAAAATATGGTGTAGGTTGGACAACTACTAAGTCAATGTGGAGTAGTTTGGATCACTATTAAAAATAATTTTTATTAAATTTGAAAATTTGAATTAAAATATGAGGTACGTTAGACAACTACTGAGTCAATATGAGTAGATTGGACCACTATTAAAATACATTGATTTCATTGGATCTACAGTTCTGTGAAAAAACACTGCTAATGTGGTCATTATTATTCTTTCTGTCTTAGAGAGAGGTTCGTTTCATCTGTGCAAAAGTTTTTCAAGTGTGTTTTATAAGTCTTGACGTGTGTGTGTTTGATACCTGTAGCTTCAATGGGTGAGTAGTTGTTTAGTTTAGTTTGTTTAGTTATTAGTTAGTTTAGTTGTTTAGTTTAAAATAAAAATTTATTGGGGGGTGGGGGTGGAATTTTAAGGGACGTCGTCGACCTTTGTTATCGACGTGTTCTTTTCGACGTCTCGATTAAACCGGGGCCGTTCCCGACCGATTTGTGTAGTAACTTTGGCGGAAAAGATTTTTTAATTTATTTAATTTATTATATAATTAATTATTTAAAAAAAATATTTTAAATGCGGTTGCAGTGTCGACCAGAAATGGCAGTTTTACAGCCGGTTTTCTTAGTTTAACTTTTATAGGCATTATGTTGCTGCACTGAATGGTAAAGGTATAGGTATATGTCCCCGAAGCTGGTAGTATTCCCATAAGAAATGTGATAATGGCCATGTTTTGAAAATTGTACAGTTTTCCATTTTTAATTTATATTTTTCCTTCCTATGACGTCAGAGGGCCCTTTCCAAGGCTACGGCCCTAAAACACCATCATTTAAACGTGGCCCAACACAACCAACACTTGGGCCTCACTTTGGTGAAAATTTCCATAACCATTGGTGGAGGTGCCTGATAGCTCTGCCAATTTTCGACCGATCGGTTCTTTCTTGGGCTGTATAGAACCGTATCGATCGGCGCAGCAGGGGTTGTTAAAAGGGGGGATTTTGCTAGTCAAAACGGTGATCCGGGCATTCCTTCACCCTTTTTTGGGGCATTTTGTGAATTTTTAATTTATATTTTTCCGTCCTATGACGTCAGAGGGCCCTGTCCAAGGCTACGGCCCCAAAACGCTTTTGACCTGTTTTGGACATTTGTGCATTTCTCTTCCCTAGTCGGAGGAGGAGCCGGAGGTGACGGCGGCGGCGGCGGCGGCCAAAATAACAAAGCGCCGCAAGACCCGATACCGGTGTGAGGAGTGCGGAGCCAGACTGGCAATACTAAGGCGACACGTGGAAAAGTCGCATCACTGCACCGGGGTGAGGTTAGAGAAGGTTTTGCTGAGATGGGCACACAGGCGTTCCCAAGACAAAACCAGGCCGCCCAGGAACCCAAAGTTGAACTGTAAGCTAACTTTTTTTATCCATTGTCATTTTTTTATACCTGTTCCAACTCCGTATTAACAAAATGTTTAGGAAAGCAATTTCAATATTCAACCCATCTGAATGAAGGCTAAATATTGAAATTTGAAAGAAAATAAAACAAAACATTTGCCATGGGGTACTTGGCATTATTTATACCTACCAGTACTTTTTTTAAAAGGGGTGCTATTAACTTTGCAAATTAACTATGCACCTCGGGCTCACATTTAAAATTCACTTAGTTCACAAAAAACATGTCTTACAATGGCATGCATCTAAGCTTACTGATCTTTCAAGAGTGCTTCCCTAAACCTTATGTCATTTGGAGCCAAAAATTTGTGCTGAAATTTGATGTCTTTTATTTTTGCCCGGTCCGATTTAGGAACCGAAGGACCTGCTCAAGGACAGCTCAAGTCACTACTTTTTATACCAAATTTTCATACTTTTTTACTAATATTACTTTTTTACTATTACTTTTACTATCACTATTTTATATACATATATATACATATATATTTTACTACTTAATTTACTACTTTACTACTACTACTTTACTAATTTTTACTATTTAATTATAAAATACTTTAATAAAATTTTACAACTTCATATGATTTGTTCACTTACAATACCCAGTACCTCTGGCATGTGTACCAAACTGTCGTCCACTGACGGTGAAACAGTCTTCATTGTGATCCTTTATCTCTGTTGTGTTCTTTATTAACTAAGTCCAAACATATTTTAGCCTCAACCACTTCTAGTGATTGGGAGGTGGTAATTTTGCACATGTTATTGCTTTGCTCTGCATTGGGGGGTTTGGTAACTTTAAATATAGTGTCTAGTTTAGTTGGTTCTTACCCTTTTTTCCCTTTCCCTTTTGTTGGGTTTGCCAAGGTCATTACAGACCTAAAGAGCAGTGGGGGTTTCTCAAACTTTCCCACACCCTGTGATTGGCACAAAGCCTTCACAAAAGTATTGTAGTTTAGTTTGCGCTTTTACTGTTCTTCCTTCCCGCTATCTATTTCCGGTGTTCACCCACTTGGGCACCTTTGTGTTTCTTAAAAACCCCCAAACACCGTGTGGCTGGCACTAGGCGACCACTAAAGTTTAGGTTATTATGATTTATTTGTTTGTTTGTGGTATCAAGAAATGCTGCAATTGACGTCCGGAGGTAGGTGCCAATCCGAAAAAACTACTTTTCAATATTTAATTGTGTCATTCATACTTGTGTGTTTGATATTTATGTACTTTTTTTTAGTACAAATAAGACCAGTACTATGCCTACATTTGCAAAAATGATCAACGGGTAGCTACCCCCCCCCCGTTTTAAACGGGGCCCACCTACGCTACCGGGCCGAGGAAGCGTACAGAGATGGCCGGGCCGACGAGCCCCTGACATACCGCTAGACAGGTGTGCTTCATGTCCCGAGGTACCGTCAGCTACGTCGGCAACGGAGCGGACTGGTCGACGAAAACCCGGGTTTTCTTTGAACGCTTCGACGGGCCGGCCGATCTCAAGGAGGGCAAAAGTGGTAAGGAATCTACTTTTCTCTATTTGAATCACATCTGAGATATGGAGCAGAATTTTGGGGAATGTCAACTCACATTGATAAAGTTTTCATTATGAAAAAACGAGCTATTAAAGCTTTATATTCCTTAGGCAGATGGACAAAGGGGCCCGGATATTATGGAAACGCGATAATCACGAAATAATGAAATAGGTATTTTTTTCTTCAAATGAGTACAAGACATAATAGTTAGACCCCAAAAATTGCATTTAAAAATCCCCGGGCGAGTCGCGAAAATTGTTAATAATCGCGAAATTTCCATTAATGACGATATAATTACGAAATTCAACAAAACTCAAAAAACTGTGGCTAAAAATCGTTTTTCCGGCAATTTTTTACGTAAATTTGAAATTAGGGCCATTATTTTTCTCGTTGACTGTACCACACTCGTAAAGCACCGATCAGCTGGAGCGAGCTGCACAGCCTGTTGGGGCTATCTGTTGGGGCGCACCCGTAAAAATCGCTACGTTCAATAGATTAGCCGCTTGGGGCGCTAAAGTCGCACTGACGCCATAAATGGCCGTTTTTTTGTCGTTTTGCGTGAGCAAGTTTTTCTTCCAGCGTGGTTCTAAAGATGGGTCGCACACACATCAAAGTTACAGCTACCTCGCGACCTGAACATTATTCTAAGGAGGGGTTTTTTCGTAAGGGAGGAAAAACATCCTGTTTTGTGAATATTGTGACATTTCGTCTAGAGGACAACCCTGGGCAACCAGAAAAAGGGCTGGAGGACAAGCTCGAGTTTATAATGGATACAACTGAAATGGTTTTGAAGGAAAGCTTTAATTTCCATGAAATAGGCCCTACTACTTTATATTATAGGGCCTAGGCTAGGGCCTAGCCCAAGCCCTATTTAGGTTTAGATTTTTGGGTGAGCTAGGTTGTAGGCCTAAGCTTACTTGCTGACTGGGGGGGGGGGGGGGGGGGGGGGGGGGGGGCCTGGACTGGGTAGGCCCTAGGCCTAGCCAATCAAACATCCATGTTAGGCCCCTGCCTGTTGTTTAACTCTAGCCAAGTTAGGGCCTAGGGTTAAGATTTACTGAGCTATATTGTAGGCCCCTGCCTTGTAACTCTAGGCCTTCATAAGATAACTGTTAGGAAAGGCCTTGGCTAAGCCTAGTTATTTTGCCAAGGCCTGGGGATATAATGGGCGGGTGTGGCCTTGATCCGGTCTAACAACAGTGACAACAAGGTCTTTCTTTTGTATTGGCCTAAGTCTACTGAACTATGCAAGTCCGCATGTAAAAAAAAAAATATTAAAAACGCACATGTTTAGGGGAATTTATGTGTATTGGTACATTTTTCAACAATCCCGCCCAAATTTCCGCTTTTTCACATTTTAATTACGAAATTTGTGCAAACAATTTCCATAATCTCCTGGCCCTGCAGATGGAGCATTGCAAACCTTTCTTTATTGCTCTAAATATTCTTACAGTTCCATGTCTTTACATTCTCAAATCAGTCTTAAGCATTAGAAAAAACATCCACATCCATGCAGTTAATGCTTGCTAGTATAGGCTACATACTCGTAGCACAAGACAAGACAGGTCTCCACTTAGCCAATGTTCTACGAACATTACCTTACCCCAAAAAAACTACGTAATTATAAAAATAAAACTCTCTACTACTTTTTCCCAAAAAGAAATCAAGATATAGGCCTCCCTCAATATTTAAATTTTAAAATGTGAAAACATGTTTATTACAAAAAGCTTACTGTATACTGTACATAACTTGTTACAGCAACCTGACCTACCGTATGATAAATCAGTTTATTGTTACTTTTACATTGTTTTTTCATAATCATTTTTTAAAAAAAAATTTTATCCAAGTTACTTAATAATGTAATAATTTTAAGTATCTTCATATTGGCATTGGCAGTAGGCCTATGGGGCAAAAACCAAGGAGGTATGAATAATGTTTTTAATGTTAGGAGGCAGCATGCGCTATCTGTGGCTGTACAAATGAACGGGGGCCGTTTTGAATGTCTCTGATTGAGTTTATTGCAGTATTTGCTGCTTCTCGTTTCATGCCGACCAATATGGCAGCCACCAGCCACCCTCGGCAAAATGGCGGTACTGAAACAGCGGTATTATTGAGCGAGCGAAGCGAGCATCTCCACTTGACTCTTATGGCTCCAATGTCTGTTTTTTTTTTTTTTTTTTTTTCTGTTACTGCTTCGATTTCAGGTCCCCACCGTTTCTCTGATCGACCTGAAATTTGCACACATGTACATACCAAACGGGCGGGTTGCTGTATAGTTTTGTGGCAAAATCGTTCAAAAAGTTAAAAAGTTACATTAAAGTTAATCGAAAGTTTTTTTTTTAAACTAAACGGCGACAAAATCTGAGGTGGCCAAATCATTTAGAATGTCCCGTCCCATCACGAATATGTTATTTTTATTTTGATCCGATAAGTAGTGTAGATGGAAATTACATTATAACAAAGTCCCGTTACCATGGCAACGGAAAGTCGCACAGCTTTTTTGGCTCATGATAGCGGTCGAACGGAGGCTCGGATCGAGTTGAAATTTTGACCATCCGCAAGTTTCGTTCCCGATTGAATGCTATTAGTTTTGTGGCAAAATCGTTCAAAAAGTTATAAAGTTACATTAAAGTTAATCTAAAGTTTTTTTAAAAAACTTAACGGCGACAAAATCTGAGGTAGCCAAATCATTTAGAATGTCCGTCCGGTCACGAATATGTTAATTTTATTTTGATCCGATAAGTTAGTGTAGATAGAAATTACATTTTAACAAAAGTAACGTTACCATGGCAACGAAAAGTCGCACAAAAATTTTCTGGTCACTTTGTACTGCCACCTAGAAGAAATCAAGAGTAAAATAGTTTTCCCAAAGAAATGATGTCAAGGTCCTCTAGATGGCGGTGGATTTTATCCATTCTCTCCTATTTTACAAATTTTCAGCTAAATTGGTCAAGACCTTAAAGACTTATTGGTATGTAACATTATGGGCATGTCGTACTCGGGTCGTGTTGCACGTACCGGTGCTCGCTCAACAACGCGTCCAACTGAGCGTTTTCCTAGTATTTAAATATTAGATTGATAATAACTCTTGTATTAATAATGAGAATGAAGAATAAAAATTGGTGAAATGTTATTTTTGTTCATGTGCGCCGTTTTTGTTCGTTTTGGAATGTTCATAGCTTAAAAGATGACTTGTCTTAGTACCGACGACCTTGCTTTGGGTTTTGAGGCTCTCGCCGACCACCATTAGCTTTTAAAGTGGCTATGGTTTTGATGAAGCCATGCTGCCTCCTAACATTATTCATACCTCCTTGGCAAAAAACATGATGTTATCATCCTGTAGCCAAAATATAAATTTAAAACTTCTAATGTAGAGTCATATAGCTTATATCAAATTAAAACTTGCAGCTTAGAATCACCCTAGTTCATAGAATTGCATTATAATATGACACAAGAAGTGCAATGATGTTCTGATTTATTTATTTTTCATTTTACAATAGCATTGAAAGCCAAGGAAAGTGTGACTTCACGTCCTTAAGTGATCTACTGACTTGACTTGTACGTCTCGGGGTGTGGTGACGATGGGTAGGTCCTACCTCGAGCCCCACGTTGGGCGCCACTTTGTGACTTCACGCCTATCGTACGTTGTCTAACTGTACGTCTAGGTTCGTGGTGGGTCGTGCCCAACAACCTAACCAGTAAAACTCGGGGCGATGCGACAACTCGAGCCCTACCGTATAGCTAGTGAAGTCACGTCGCAACCTCTTACCAACACCACTTTGCCCGAAAAACCCGACCAGCGCCAGAGTGTGATTCACTCGTGACTCACAAGATAGAGTCACTTTAGGTCGGGGTGTGGTGTGGGTAACGGTCACTCCAGTTGCTATCACT
>JAMZAV010006363.1:0-36963 GCA_024449915.1 Sweltsa coloradensis
AAATTCCGGCCCCCATTTTGGGTTTAGCTTAATTTTTTTTAAACCCCCGGGGGCAAAACTGTTGGGAGCCCCCCTTAGTTTCGAAATTTCCCCCGAAACCCGGAAATCATTTTTTGAAAGATTTTCCAGACGTTTTCTTCAGTCGTTAATGCGAATGCAAAGAATTGATTTTATTTTAATTTAGCCCGGGGACTTTCCCCTTCAAATTGACAAAATTCCCAAAAATACTTTTTTTAGGTGCTGCATTGCACCCGGGATGATTACCCACGAAAAAAAAAAAAAAAAAACGAAAATAACAAAAAACAAAACTCGATTGAGTTTTTTTAAATTTGTATTCGCGTCATTGTAAAAATTTGAAAAAAAAGGTAGTATTTAAAATATCACGGTATTTTCCTTTGAAAATCAGTTTTTTAACTGAATAGGATAGCGTTAAAAAAATAAATAAAAAAATAAAAAAAATTAATAAAAAAATAAACCCCCAAAGGGGAAAATCTGTTCTTTAATTTCAGTGTATCTATTTATTTATGATAAATTCTCCAGCATGGACATGGCTTTGACGCTTAGAAAATTATTTTAGTTTTTTTTAACCCACTGAGCCCGTTTTTTTCTGATATCACCCTTTCTATTGATGGACTCTTTTTAGTATTAAAATATATAAAATTACATAAAAAAATATTGGAATATTGAAAATCTTTGGACTTGTCCTATTTGTAGTAGACGAAATGGAACTTTGTCCCGGTTGGGTTTCAGCACCACCATACAATACATTGAAAAAATTTGATGACGACAATGCGTTTTTTTTTTTCCAATCTGTCAAGCTTAAAAAACCCTGATAATTTTCTATCTTTACAGGGGAAATAAAAAGAAACCCAATAAAATTTTAACTGCATTTACTTCTAAATTATACTACGATACTTTGAAGGGAAGTTTTAGTTTTCATTTTTCAAAAATAATCAGCTTTTACTAAATTGTGGGGTAAAGTTTGAAAAAAAAAAACATTGAATTTTTATTTGTTTCTGACAAAAGTAAATTATTCATTTTAAATTTAAAACTTTTTTTAAACCTTACTTTCCCTAAACAGGTATATTCTATTAAAATATAATACTTTATTTGACGTAAACCCCTTTCATTATTTTACAATTTGTGGGGATTAAAGTCTTTAAATTTCTGAGGGGCCCTCATAGCTACTTTAAAAAGTTTGTTATTTTTTTTATAGCCAAAGTGTCAATATTATTTGTTTACATTTCTTGACGCAAAATAAGGTTATTGAATTATAAAAACCTTTTTGATTTTAAATAGTGTTTCATTTCATTCAGAGGGTTTTAAGTAGGACCGTGTGTAGTTCAGAAAAAATATAAAAAAAAAAAGAAAGTGCTAGATGTAAAGCTTTTTTTCATCGAATGGTATAAATAGGGCCCAATGAGACATTCGATTTTTTGTTTGGGACGATGGGGAATGCAAAAGTGTATGAAAATTGGGAATACCAGCAAGTGTCTTAAATTTGGGGTGCTCAAGAGTCTATAAACTAAAGAATAGAACAAAAAAGATTTTTTCGCCGAGAGGGTACTGATAAATTGTTTTTTTCCCCTCTAAGTGTACACGATCTTTTTAATCATGATGTCGACAAAGAGTCTAAATAAGTGATGTTGCAAAAGGGTTTACCAGTATTGAAAAAAGGAATAAGTTTGGGACATTTTTAAATATACGTAATTTGGGATAAGTATATAGATGTTGAGGGTTTTTCTTGACACGTAAAAATTTAAATTATTTGCGCTGTGAAAATATCAAATGAATCGTTCTAGAGGTTTTATTATGTTGAAAATTATAAATGCTAAATTTGACGTGAAGGGGAAGGGGGGGGGTTGTTTTTATATCCCGAGAAGTTCTGTCAATGTATTTTTGAGTGTAAATTTAAAATTTTCCCGATGGATGTTGGTTGCAGTCAGTTAAATTCGGTTTCCCAAAATGTAAAACCAATGATTTTTACAGCAGTTTAAAAAGCTCCACACGAAAAGTAAAAAATTTTTTCAGTTGTTTTGAAGTTTATAAATAATTTAAAATTGGAACTAATGAATTTTTTTTTCTAGGTGATTTAAACATTGATTTGAGTAAGAAGACTTACCGTAAATCATTTAAAAATTCCACAGATCACATGGTTTGGTGAAATTTGATAAATCTTTACTAGGGTTAATAATAGGTCAGCATTTTAAATTGATCACGTTTATGTAAATAAAATAAAAAATATTATCAGTCGGGTTTAAAGTGAGGTTTAAAGTGATCATGAATTAATTTATTGTGTTCGTAAGATTAATAAGCAAAAGTTTTTTCCCCAAAATTTGAAAATACTAGAAATTTATAAAAATTTTGATTGGAAGCAGGTAAATAAGATTATCAAGTGGTCCCATTGCCCAAATTGGTATGGGGGTAATTCAGATGAAAAATTAGAAATTTTTTGGTTAAAGTAACCGTGGAAACTCAAAAGAGCAAGCACCCCCTTGAAATTAAGATTTTAAAGGAAAACCACCCCGGTTAAAAAGCAAATTAGGAAATCAAGCTAGGAGAGACCACTTTGCGAAAGAATCAAATTTTAGAAGGCCATAAAACGTGGGGGAATCAAAAAGTTAAAATAAGGTAAAAAAATCAGATTCTTTTTTCTAACGTGAGCTTTTTAAATCTTTTTTGATAATGATATTTCTTCAAAATCTTTATGGTCAGTTTATAAAAAGTTGACAGGTAAAAATTTGAAAAAGAGTGTGGCATAGCTCATTGACAGAGAATGGGGTATCCACACTCTAATCCTGACATTTGCTGTTTGTTACAGAAAATTTTGTTGTGAACGTTAGATTTTCCATGAAAATTTGGGAAGTTTTTTAAAATTTAAATAGAAAAGAAACAGATGATCTCCCGAGTAAAAGGGAACTAATGAAGAAATCATTTCAGCAATTAAACCCCCTTTAAAAATTAAAGCTCGACAAAAACTTTAAGAGTTCCATGCATATATTCAGAAATTCCATCAATAGTCGGATTATTGGCGTATCTAATTTCCCCTTTCTTTCTTGTAGGTGATTTCCCAACACGCTGAAATTGGCAAGGGGAAAACCTATTTATAAGGGGAAGGGGAAAAAGAGTGATAGGGAAATTTTTATCGACCTATATCAACTTCCAATTGTAGGGAAAAATTTTTGAAAATATTTTGACATGAGGTATTACATGAAGTGGAGGCATCTGAAGGTTTAAGTGAAAACAACTGGTTTTGGAAAAGGGAGATCAACGCAAAGTGCCCTTCTAGCATTTACAGATTTTATCTATAAAGGGGTTGACAAGCGGAATGGTAAGGTTGGGCTGTTTTTTTTTGATCTTAGGAAAGCATTTGATTCAGTACCTTTTTTTTCCTCTTTTAAAACTAAAAAAACCAGTATAAAATAAGTCCTTATTTGTTTTTCAATATTGTCGGATTACTTTTTAAAAAAAAAAAATTTATCAATCTTGCAAAATTAGTTCAAAAGTATTCAAAATTTTTGTGGGGTACCGCAAGGATCAAAATTAGACCCCTTTTTTTTTATTCTTTCATAGATGATATATCTACTATAATGGGAGGAATCAATTATATTTTATATGCGAAACTTGGGCTTTTATTTGAAGGTGTGGTGTTGAAGAATCGCAAGACGTCTTCAAGAAGTTTTAAAAAGGGGTGGATGATTGGTTTAAAACCAGGAACTGATATTTAAATTTTAGTAAAACAAATTTTATGATTTTCATAAGGCTAATGAAAGCATGAATGATATTCATTTTACTTTAATTGTAAGGGAATCTAATTTCTAGAGTATATGAATTTAAATATCTTTGGGGTTTTCTTTTGATTTAATTTAATTTTAAGAAACATTATGAATATGTAGTAAAAAGTATCATCACAAAAGGAATTATAAGTAGAATGAAAGGTTTGTAACAGAGAGAATGTTTAGGTTACTTGTAGATTTTTTATTTCACTCTATTATTTTATTTTTGTTTTTGTGGTTTGGGGGAGTAAAACCTTCTACCCAATATGTTGTACTTCGAAGAGAATTGACCATCTGTTTGATTCAATTCCCATGAGCCAAGATTAAAAATCTGATTTCTTCACGATTTTGGAAAAAAATGAAATATACGTACTGGTAAATACATACAAATATTGAAAGGTATTATTCGGTATTTTACCCAATATTTTTCATTTTTTATCGTGTAGAATTCTATTCTAAGAACTCTTTGAAAGTTTCCCAAAAAATTTCTAATCTTTAAAAAAGTCATTCTTGTCGAGGGTACCTTTTGGGGTTCAATTCTTATGATATTAGAACCAATTTCTGAGCTAGGAATAGTAAATTTAAAAATAAAAATTTAAACAATGATAAAGTCGAAGAACAAAGAAGAATTTTATTTTTTTTCTATTTTTTTGTGGGGGATTGTCTCTGGTTTATGTAATGTTAATTTTTCTTCATATTTCTTTTTCATGATTTTGCGTTCCTTTGTTTTTCTTATTGCTTTGATTTTTATTATTCAATGTATTTTCCCAAATTGATATTTTTCTGCCTAATTGTCTGGTTTTTCCGCCCATGGGGGAATTGCAACTTGATTAGGTTCCTGTATCATTGCTGTGATCAGTTTTTTTACTTGAACAATTTTAAAAATTTTATATTATATAATTATATATTAGAGTCAAGATCTTTTTTCACTAAATTGTTATCAAGTTGAACACAAGAATGATGGTTAACACAAGAGAAGATTTGGGGTTCGGGGTTTTTCCGCGAAAATTGATTTTTCTCCCTGATTTGCTTTCCTGATTTTTGGCAAACCTCATTTCGTTTTAGTGGGATCGTCTAATAAAAACAGTTTTTTTCTTTTTTTTTTTTTCTTTTTTTTAATGTTTTTTTTTTTTCTTCTTTTTTTTTCTTTTCTTTCTTTTTTTTTTTTTTTTTTCCTTTCCTTTTTTCTTTTTTTTCTTTTTCTTTTCTTTTCTTTTCTTTCCCCCACCCCCTTTTTTATATATTCGATTCATTCATAAATTGCATTTAATATCCTTTTTTTTTGTTATCAAATTTGTTAAAATATTTAATGCATTGTTGTAATATTACTATCTCAAATATTTACTTAATCTAGTTCTTTGTTGTGTCTGCATCTATGTAATTAGGTTTATTTAGTTGTCCTCCTTTGTAAATCAGTTTTTATAACTGAATAGGATAGACGTTAAATAAATAAAAATAAATAAATAAATAAACAATTAATACCTGCCTGTATCTGTAGCTACTGTTCTGTCGTTCTCGGTGCGGGCGCCACAAGTGAAAAGCTCCATATATCAGTGGGTTTATAAGGCTGTTAGACATTCCAAAGAAGAAAATTCCCGATTGCAAATCTTCGCCAATCTGAAAAGTAAAGTATTAATTTTATTACCGATTCAATAAATGCAAATACGGCCATTTTATTTGGTACCACAATCATCTAATAATACACTAGAAGCACAACTTCACGACTACGCCACACACATTCAACAACATGTAAAGTCAAAGCTTCTAGTTTGTTTTAAATGAATAAATAAATAAATAAATTTTATTTAGAGTATACCCACTCAGTTATATACCCCTAACTGATTTTCACTGGGGGACAGTAAATCAAAGCGACTAAGCCTACCCTGTAGACCCCGACGCAATCGACGAGTGAGCTGTCATTATTGGGAAAAAGTTGTTATTTTTGGAATATTTTATTTTGAAATGCTGCAATCCTGCCCCCCCCCCCAAGACATCCCAGCAATCATTATAATTATAATATTATTTTATTGGATGTACTTTCATACAAACTCGGTCAAAACCGGAGCTAGCATGTTGTACGGAACTTACGTCAAGTACTTTCATGTGTACCTACGTTACATACATTATTACTCTGTCTTAACTCTAACTAAAATAAGTATTTTTTTTTATATAAAAAGTAAAATCTCCAACAGAATCCATATAATATTTGGGACTTAATTTCAACAAATCCATAGTGACAGATTTTGCTGCTCTTATAAACAACCTCAAAACTAAATTACAGACCATCATCACTTCTCACTTACTAATGGCTGATCAGAAACTTAATATCCTAAATCAATATATACGGCCAACCCTAATTAAATTACCCTTTGCAGAACGGTCCCATTGGAAAATTACCACTGAAATTCTTGGAGGATTTGGTCAAATTAGTAGAAGCACCATTAAGGGAAATACTTCAATTACCAGGAGATAAATTCAGACTGTATGCTAACACAGCCAAAAGTTGTTAATGACTAGAATCGTATCGTGTCAAACGGGAAGTTTTTATTTAACATCATAACATTTGCGAGGATTTGGAGAAATCTAACGACCATATGTAATAGAAACACGTAATACCACTTTAAAAAAAAACAGCTGGAGAAGCAAAGTTATAACATCTGATGAGCTAAAAATAAGTTGCAACACCTCAACTAAGAAGATTCCAAGCAGAAAAATCAGAGATATAATGTGAACTAAAGATTATGGTAAGTGGTGTTCACTGATCCAAAAGGGGCGTGGTTTATCTATGTACAAGGAGTACTCCAGTTAATAAGTGAAATAAAACCAAACTCGGTTTGTCGTCATCAGAATGGAGAGATGCCTTGAAATTTACATGCGACGTTGCACCTGTAAGGTCTCTGCACAGAAGGAGCCAAGAAGGTTAGCACTGCAGGCATTGCCTCAGTGAGAGAGAAACTTTACCTCACATTCTTGGAGCTTGAAAACATAGAGAACTTCTAAGGAACAATTGCCACCATAGCATCTGATCTGCCCTTGCAAACATGCTTAAACTCAAAGGTTTTTGGAAGTATATGAAGATAAGTCAAGTGCTTGAGCTAATGCCAGTATCCGTCGGGTGGATATAATGCCATTAACCGAATAACTAGCCTCGGCTATATCATTACCGCTACCATACGATTTTGAAGGTGGAACTGGACATGCGTAGAAGGTGGATCAGAAAAGAAGACATTATACGAGGCTAACGTTTCCATATTTCTCACCAAATGTGACATAAGGAATTGGGTGATTTGGTTCTTACAGTGAGCAAGTGGAACGCTATCGGATATTTTGGTTAATTTTTGCGATACGTTTTTAGACTAATGCAGTTTTATTTATGAGACGGTGCTTTCTTGCTTTAAAGGGTTCGTTTTGTTTGAAAAAAAATTACAAGAATATTAATCGATATATAATATAATATATAACAAATTGATGCATGTAATTGGAGAAAGGTTGTAAGTGCCTCTAATGGAAAAACACTTTTTTTCACGAACGAATGAAATGCCATTGCCACTACATAGGAATTGCTGTATGTGCTTTTGTATACTGAATAGTCCACAGAAGTGGTGGAAGGTAGGCCACCCACCAATGCATGAATCGAGCCGATCCTGGGGAAGGATCTAAGTGCAGCGCATGTAAATGTGTTTGTGTTCTATGCATTACAGCGTTTTTAATTAATGCTAACCTTGGAGTTTTTACCGTTTTGGTAAACCACACGTGGGACTTACATCATTCTTTAGGTTATTTGAATGATATTACTATCCACCCTTTATCCATGCATCTTTTTCCGTTTTACGAATTAACAAATTACTAACCTATATTCAAAATATTAAAATGCAGTATAATGCTTTTTTTTTCAATGTTTGAAGGAATAAATTAGCATTTATCAAACACATATTTTGTTTCTGAACATTTTGTTGGGTTCGCTGCACTTACGGCCTTTTCCGTTTCACGTGCCCAATTATAGATTAAAGAATTATAAAGAAATCCACTATACGGCCATAGCAAAGAACCTACAGTGTGTATACACAATCAGTATTTTACGTTGTGTGTGTTTATACTTCACCATTTCTTCACATTTACCTTTTCACTTCATTTCCTTTTTTTCATAATCTGTAATTACTTTTACTGTGTTGTTGTGTATGTTAATTTGTAAAATGTTATTTAATTTCAATTTTTGTTATTCTGGTCTTAGACAACCTTATGTAAAGGCGGCTTTGTTTAATTAAAAGTAAAGTTTTACTCTGATTGTGTAGATATTTTTTTCTTTCTGGTTTACGGTCTGTTGGCCGATTTCTCGTCGCCATCCTATATTTGCTTCTGCGGACATGGTAACCTAACGAAACCAATCAGGATGGAAGTTGTCCTCAGAATGTTCGAGTATCATTTTTAGTTTTTGGGATTTTCGACTATTCTAACGTGTTGAGTATTACTGCCTCTTGTGGCCGATGTATACAAAGTTAAGATTGTGTGGTGTCATGTAGGTTTTTTCGGTATTTGCTGTTGCCCGATATAACGAATGGATTTGTAGTTACCATTTTTTCTGTTTCACATCTTCTTGATCCTCAATTGCATTTCACTACTTGTCAATATTTTTCTTTCAAGTAAAGTCTCGACGTATTGGTACATTGGGGACCTGCAACATCATAAGTTTATTGTCAATCATTATTATATCCTGTCCTGTTGTGATGTATAGTTTTTTTTTTGGTCTGTTATAGGACTGTCGATCTGTGTTAATATAATTTAAAATCTTTACTATCTATTACTTTCTCCAGTTTATATTATGTATGTTATTATCATTATTATTATTTTATTGGATGTATTTCAATGCAACTCGGTGCACACGAGCTAACATGTGTAAGGGACTTACGTCAAGTACTTCATGTGTATCTATATTACATGACATACCTCCATTATTTACTTTGTCTTAACTCTAACTAAAATAAGTCTTTTATCCAAAGTTTGTAGATGATGTTTTTTTCTTTCTGCTGTGTACGGTACCGAGGCCGATTTTCTCGCGCCATCCTAGCAGTTGCTCTTTTAGGACTATGGCAAACAACGAAAACCAGTCAAGGATGGAAGCTGTCCTCGGATCTCGAAGTATCATTCTTAGTTTGAAATTTACGAACTATTCTACACTTGTTTTGAGTCTTACTTGCATTTTTGAGTCCCTCGATGTCAAACATTGGGTGTAAATCATTGTTTAATGCTTGTCATGTAGCGGGGATCAATCTATATGATTCCATTGAGCGATATCACGTATGGGGATTGTTCGGGTTTACCTTTTTCTGTCTCCACACATCTCTTGATCTCATTGCAAGTTCACTATACTTGTCAATTTTTTTCTTTCATGTAGTCCTCGACGTTATGGCACATTGGGACAGCACGTCAATAAGGGTAGTTTTCTTGTTCTTTCCTTGTATTTAATTATATCCGGTCTGCCTATCGGTATGTATAGTTTGGTCTGTTATAACTGTGCGGTCGTAATATATTTGAATCTTTGCTATCTAGTACTTGTTCCTCCGGTTTTATTTGTGTAGGTGTGTGTTATTCCTGATGTTGTATCTTGATTGCTAGTGGGGGACTGTTAGCTACTTGGTTTAGTCCTGTAGAGTAATCGTTTCTACCATAATGCTGGCACCCAGGATTATGTGTTCGATTGTTTCATCAAACCCTTGCGAAACTAATTTTGCTACATTATCGGTTTTACTGGTCGCATCTTGTTAATGTAATTTTTTATATTTTTTCGTTGCAATCACTCTGTCTTGATAGCCGCATAGAACCTTCGTGTTTCTCCAAATCGTTCCCGTTGTTTAACCACCTATTTGATGCTTAATATCTACCGTGACCTTTATGTAGTTCATCATACTGTCTCTTGTGTAGGGTCTTTTCTGAAGACGTACTCTTTTGAAGCGTCAGTTATAGTTTCCCTTTGTAGATTGACATTTTCTTTGCTAATTAGTGAGTTAATGATTTGTCAGCTAGCACCACGCCCTATGCAGTGCGTTTGTGTGTTTGGCTCTTTGTAAAAAATATTTGAGGGGAAAGAATGGCTAGTTGTTTTAATATAATTTTTTTCAGATCAATTTAGGCCATCGTCCCTTCTTAGTTTCTCTTGAGTTGCGTATCTCTCTTAGTTTGCTTTTTATGATGATGCAATTCTGTGTTCGGGTAACTTATTACGATTGGGGTGTTGTCCAACGCGTGGATGTCTGTCTGCGTCCATTTAATATTCCGAATGATATGTCAGTAATGGATAACATATTGTATGTTATTGCTGTGGATCGTGCTTTTACCGTTTAGGGGTTGTCGTTGCTTGAGGATATATTTTATCGCTTCCTTGTTGTCGCTAGCATTTTTCTTTTCATTACTTTATGTTCAATTTCTGGCAGCTTGGGGTTTGATAATCCTAAATATGTGTATACTTCGT
This sequence comes from Sweltsa coloradensis, assembly GCA_024449915.1. Classification (NCBI taxonomy): domain Eukaryota; kingdom Metazoa; phylum Arthropoda; class Insecta; order Plecoptera; family Chloroperlidae; genus Sweltsa; species Sweltsa coloradensis. The sequence goes on from JAMZAV010006363.1 coordinate 10,243, forward strand.
TATCATCCATTACTCCATCCTATTTCCATCATCAGCTGGAACTCTCTGCCTGCGTAACTTACCTTTGTCGATATGTTATGCGTCTTACACTTGTCCTACTCCAAACTCCATGCATAGATCTTGACTAAATTCAAATGTAGTATTGATTAAACTGTTTAGTTGAACAAAATTTATGCACATAACTTAAGATCATTCATGAAGAATAGGTGAGAAATTATGTGACAAATATATATTATTGTCCTTAATTTAAAATCCGTATGTTGATTCGTTAAGCATATGCGACAGTGGGTTTAATGACAGACAAAACCATAATGCGCTAAATGAGTCACCTTGGAAAATGCCACGTTTAATTTGGATTGGATCTGTAGTTATCTGCTGGTTTTCCCATATTTAGTTTAGTGTTGTTCTCCATGTCTTCATTACTGTCTTCAAAAAGTTTACATTACTGGGTTGATTTTATATTTTGTAAAATCTGAATAAGCCATGTGTGTGGTGTTGATTCATAAAAGCGTTTCTGTAGTCATGTATTTTACGTGATATTTCCTTATCTATGTGTTCCTGGATCATTACAGTAGATCGATAATGAGTTGGGGGGGGGTTTTTTTTTTTTTCTTTTACATCCCTGCGAGTTCTTACAGCATCCTTTTTGTTCCTCGGCCATGATATATGTATCTTCGCAATGGCCTTATATACTTTATTTGTTATGCATGAGTCATATTTTATATTGTTGGTTAGACATATAATTGCGATATTTTCTCGGTTCCTTCGTGTCATTATCTTTCGGTTTTGAGAAGGTTTTCTCCTTCAGTAAAGAATTCGGGTATTTCTTTAACTCCATTTATAAACTCGTTGAAGACATTTCTAATTTGATCGTAAGTAGTATTGAATTTCTTATACCAAAATTTTGAATATTATCATACCTGGTGCTTTCCAGCTATGTGTAGCACCGTTGTCGACTTTAATTCATCAACAGTTTACCTTCGAATCTCATCTCATTAACATTGCTCATCCTATCTCTTTCGTCTTGAATCCATTGTGCAGTCCTGGTTGTGTGCTACTGGTTACCCATTATTCCTATCCCAACTCTTCCTTTTCTCCGTCTTAGTTGGTGTTCCTTTTTTCCTGTTATTTTCTTCGGTACTAAGATAGTTTTTTGTAAAACTGTTTTTCTCCTTTTTTCTTTGAACATTTCGGTTTTGTTTCTTTTCTAATGATACATTCTCTTTATCTTTTTAAATCGCTTAAGCAAGAGCATTACTTTTTGTTTAAGTGTATGCCAAATATTCGTGGGAATGAATTGTTTAGTGTTTCATGTTTTGTGTGACCTTGATTCTTTCAAATATATTTTGGTAGTAGAGTACCACATTTTTAATCGATTTACCATTCGCATTGTTCCAATCTACCATATCTTTCCCTAAACTCATCGATTCTCTACCAATTATTGCTGTTCCCATTTCGGAATTTTCTTCTCTTGTTTTGCTTTGATGAGGTAGCAGATTTTACCTTTAACCCAGTATCTAATCACTGCTACAGCTGGCAAACAGTAAATTGCCCGGCATGAACGTCTGCAAATGATAGTTCGTCTTGTGGGTATGCTGATAATATGTGTGTTCATGTATTGTGTACGCGCTGTCTTCATTTTCTTCCTTTGATGTTTGGGTTTAGGTAATGTATGGTTCTTTTGTTTGTTTCTACGTGCGTAAAACTCTGAGCATGCCTGTTGCAAATGGGGCTAAGCGAGGAATATTCTTAGATGGATAATGTCAGGTGTATTTTCTAATGCGTTATTCATACTACCTCTTGTGTTTGATCGTCTAGTCTTTCTGGGTTCTGGATCTTCTTGATTGTGTTTGGCTTTCAGTGGTTCTGGACGTTCTAGTAGTCTTGTATTTCTGGTAGGTCCTGCGTTCTGGTTGTGGTCTGGACGTTTTACTTGGTATGTCTGGACGTCTGTTGGTCTGGAATTTCTGGTATAACTGGTAGATCTGGCTTGTAGCAGGTAGGCAATGACAGGTAATTTCTGGAAGTTCTAGTAGTTCTGGTATCAACTGTTCTTCTTCTTCGCTGAGGCCCTCTTCCGATGTAAAGCGCCGTTATCATCTTGAGTGTGCTTGTAGTTCGTCTTTTTACTTTCGCGTCTTTTCTAGTTATATTGTTTTTACTGGTAACATTTTTTTAACTTAATTCTTCTTTGGTCGGCTATTCTCTTCTCACGTTCCTTCTACTAACAAGGATTTCACGTATAAACTCTCTTGGAGCTAATAAAACCTCATAAAAAAGTCCGCTATAACGTTACCGCTATAAAAGCTACGCATCACACACATGTTAATCTTCCTGTCCATTTGATGCGCCTGCCCATTTTTTCCAGCTTTGGTGGTCTGAAGTAAAATTCACCGCCGAAACTCATTGTCTGTTTTCCTACTTTTCCTTGTTCTAGATAAATTATTCTACTATCTGGCACCAACGTCCCTATTAAATTTTGTTATTGTTTATAAGTCAATGCCCTTAAAAAAAGAATTAAAAACAACCCTTTTCTCAATGATTCATCAATTTCGGGCGTGATGAGGTCTTTCGCTTCTCCCAACCTCCTTGTCTTTACGTTTTGATAAATCTTTTCTTATTTGACGAATTTAGAAGACTTCAATCTTCTCGATTCTGCAAATTGCAAATTATTATTATTTATTAAAATAATAAATTATTATTATTATTATTATTATTATTATTATTATTATTATTATTATTATTATTATTATTATTATTATTATTATTAGAGAAATCAAATATTTTACGAGTCATTCGCTGTGTTCGTTTTTTTTTAATTTACCTGACGTTTCGGGGGGGGGGGGGGAAAGATGATGTGCGTATCATCTCTGAGGCAACACTGAAAACTTTACATTGAGATTGGTTTTTGTTGAATTCTTTTGCTTCTCTTTGGCTCTGATTGTTCATTGTCCAAAGAACTAGAAAACATCTTGACTTCCTTGAGCTTTGCTGCTTCTGTTGTTTTGTGGCCGTGGTTGTTGTTGTTGTTGTTGGTTGTTGTTGTCGTCTTGAGAGTAGTTTTTCCCTTTCAATCGGACTCCATGTTTTGCTTAATTTAAAACCACCATATCCCATTAAAATTATTTGGGTGCTGACCAATTTCAATCGATTCTCTTATGAGTCGAGGAAAAAGGGTTTCTTCTGTGCATAAAATAAAATTTTGGTATCTTCAAAAGGATCTTGGTCCTTGGATCATTAGCATTTTCCACCACGTGTTTTGCTACTGCCGAAAGTCCTCTCTGTAGTGGTTGCAGTGCGCTCTACAGCCTACACTCACTAAGAGAGGACCTTTTCGGCAGTACAAACACGTGGTGTAAAATGCTATGATCCCGCACAAGATCCTTTTTGAAGATACCAAAATTTTATGCAGCAGAAGAAAACCTTTTGGCCTCGACTATAAGAGAATACGATTGAAATTGTCAGCACCCCAATAATTTTAATGGGGATATTGTGGGTTTTTAAATAAGCAAAACATGGAGTCCGATGATCAGGGAACTACTCTCAAGACGACACAACAACAACAACAACAACAACAACAACAACAACAACAACAACAACAACAACGACAACAACAACGCAGCAGCAGCAACGCATCAGGAAGTCAAGATGTTTTCTAGTTTCGTTGGACAATGACAATCAGAGCCAAGAAGAAGCTAAAAGAATCACAAAAACAATCTCAATGTAAAGTTTTTCAGTGTTGCCTCAGATGAATGATACGCACGTCCGTATCGAAACGTCAGGTAATTTAATAAAAACGACACAGCGAAATGACTCGTAAAATATTTGATTTCTCTAATATTTCGGCTGTGAAAGCATCGAGCAAGAAATATTATTATTATTTTTATTCGAACATTTCCACGCTCGGTACAACCCGGTACAGTAATGCATGTATTGCGGACTATGTCCAAGGCAATACATTTGCGATAATAATAACAAACATTCATATTCAAAACTTTTCTAAAATCTATTACAGTAATTCACATAACATTCAAATCAAAAACTAATCTTATCTTTACAAATATACAACATAAAATGGTTTTATAAACATTGTCATTGAGGAATTTTCGACTATATGGCATGTACAGAATTATAACCGCTTTCTGCCATTTTGATGATAAATTTCTTGGTTAATGTCCAGTTGGTTGTAAGACTAATGTGTAGGTTTGTGGTATAACTGCCGTGGCTGACACAATAATTGGTCTTGTAGTGACTTGATCTTGTTTCCACATTTTCTTTATTCTTGTCCTAAGTCAAATAGCGGCTAACTTTCTGTCCACGTTGTTTCAATATTTGACTTAGTGGCATTGCTACATCGATAATAAATGTTTTGCCTTTTTGATTTATCCGTTAAAAATGATATCAGGCTCTATATGTTGTATCGTCTTATCTGTAATACAGCCCGATCATAATAAGTTTCCAATCACATTTTTCTAATACTTTTCAGGTTGGTACGTGTAGTATGGTACCGGTCGATGTTTCTCCCGTAACGAACACTTTTGGGGCCCGATGTTGGTGAATTATGTTGGCAACTTGATTATGTCTGTGCAAATAGTCTGACTGGCTAGAAGTTTACACCGATATACATGATCTATGGTCTCATGGGTCCAAGTGGCTTTCTACATTTATCATCCAGCCTTGTCTTGTCTTTAATGATGTGCTTCTTGGTAATTTCGGGTAGCAATTACTTGATCCTGTATGGCCATGAAAAAGCCTCTGTTTCTCCGAATAAATCGCCTACTTGTAACCATTTATTAGATGCAGCAGTGGCTACATAATCACGATGCAATTCTGTGTGATGTCTCCCATGAGTATCTTAAGTTTCCACATTTCTTCTTTCATATCATCACTTCTGAGGAGTGTCTGCAAATTGTATCATTAGCAGATCTAATGGTGGAGGTTGACATCCGCTTGCACTACCAGCTGTATGTAATCGCGAAGTACTTTTACTATAGAAGTATTCCCTTAAACAAATTTGATTTGCTTAATACGTCGTTAATTTAAATCATTATAAAGAGACACCACGTAGAACCTAGAATGTCGTCCGTTCGACGCCCGCTCTGGGTGGATGAGGCGGTATTCTGTTAGAAAGTTCTTATTTTTTCGATTATTGCTTGCATCTCAGTTTGTGTCCAGGTTAAATACGAAAGATACATAAAACTGTACTGCAATAAGTATTAATTTGCTTTCATTTATTTTTTCCCGTTTAAAGGGTGGTGTAATGTCAGAATTTCTTTTCACTCTCTCACAAAAGTAATCGTTAAGCTTTTGTCTTAGCTTCCCGCTTGATGAATCTGTTCAGCTTGAATGAACCAAGGTATTTATCACCTCACTTCTTTCATCCTTCAATAACACAATTTCACCCGATAGTTGAACACCATGTGCAGCTTGAACTTTTCCCTTATTGACACATAATATTACACTTTTCTAATCCAAATTCCATTTGAATATCTTGGCCTAACGAATGTGTGATGGGTAATAGATGATTGAGTTTGTGGCATCTGTAATCGCATATAGTTTGATATCATCCATGTACATTAATGAGACAGTACAATTAATAGTGTATTACCACTTTCTTTGATTTTGAATCCGTATTTTGATTATTTTACCAAGTTTGATAATGGATTTAACCGCCATGCAGAACTCAGAGTGGGGCTTAATGAGTCCCCTTGAAATATTCCACGTGCAATTTTTGAGTTCACCAGTTGACAAGTGTTCTCTGGCAATTTTATATTTAACGTTGTTTCTCCATGTGTTCATGCGGTTCTTCAAACTGTACTTAATTATTTGGTCTATTTATATATTTCCAATACATGTAAAGGCCATGAATGAGGCACAGAGTCCTACGCCTTTTTGTAGTCAATATATGCAGTATGAATATTTCCTTTTGGACAACATGTGTTTTGTCTCATAACCAAAGAATCTAAACAACTGTTCCTTACAACCTGGGAATACTTTTTTAACAGGGCCCTTTTGTTCCCTCTGATATATATGTTTCTTCACATGCTGGTAAATTTTTGTTTGCAATACAAGATGTACGTAATTTGTACACAGTTGTAGCATGTTATTGGTCGTAGTGAGCTGGATTTTGGTATCTGCATCTTTGGTTTAAGTAACGTCTTTCCCTTTTGTAAATATAAAGGAATGGCTTCATCTCCTTTCACTAATGCTGTAAAATATTTGTGCTAGATCTTCATGCAAACAGGTGATTCTTTTATACCAAAAAGTTATGGATGTTATCACTCCGGGAGTTTTCCAGTTATGTGCTCCATGTAATACTAATTCAGTTTTCGAGAGAAATGCTATTGAAGGACATTTTCATTACTTGCTCCATATCTTTGTTTCTTCGACAATTCCATGCTGCATTTCTCTGTGCTCTACAGTCTACTCCAGTTATCTGACCAAAATTTGTTATATCTTGCTCTGATGGTGTACCGTTATCATTGTGTAAGCCATTTTGTAACTGTCGATAGAAATAACTTTTTCATTGCGCTGAACATTTCATTTTGTTGTTTTCTACTTGTAACATAACCTGTACCTGTTCAGTCTCTTTGAAAGCGCACCCAAGCTTTGTTTAATGTGTCCGTGTATCAATTAAAGACACATTCTCATTTTCGTGCCTGTGTGAATTATCCATTCTAAAACGAAATATCCTATTTAACATGGCGCATGAAATTTTTAGCCCTTTTACCATAAGAGTATTGTGTTAACGTCCGAGATCTCTTCTGAAGACACTCAATTCGGGCCACTAACCTTTGTTCCACTTCGACTTTTCCATCCTCGTACAGTGTTTATCGTAGTTTCTCTTAACTTCATTCCTAAGTGCCATATTACTGCAACCGCACCACAGTAAACAAATGTATGTAATGTCCCAAACTTAGATTGCATATTTTGTTCCCATCGTTCTTCCAACACATTATTCATTTCGTTGGCAATGGTACTATTATGTAATGAATTTCTAATTTTTGGTACTTGTGGTCTTTCTGTAGGACACATTACCGCAAACTTTTGTCTGGCGTCATCAAATTTAAGTTGGAGTTCTTTCTGCAATGTACTCATCACATTCTGAGTGGGCTGAATCAAGTGTCGTTGGGGTATTTGTGGTTCTATGTGTGGTTCTATTTGTGCCTGGACTTCATTTTGAGAGTTTTCCAATGAACCTACATCATCTTCATTATCCTCATCCTGCTCGCGGTTCTCAATTCCTCATCCTGCTCGCGGTTCTCAATTCCTCATCCTGCTCGCGGTTCTCAATTCCTCATCCTGCTCGCGGTTCTCAATCCTGCTCGCGGTTCTCAATACTCAATACAATTATTATTATTATTATTATTATAATTATTATTATTATTATTACGGACATTCGTGCGCTAGACTCCGGACGGTGCAGACGTGTATCGAGCTCCGCTGCGCTGAGCCATATTCGTCATGTCGTTTGTGTGCGCGCTAGTAGAGTGCATGGGAAAGTTACCAAGTGATGGTGACTACGTAGATTGTTTTAACTGTGATCAAAGTACCACTACGATTGTGCGGGCATAAGTCAAGCTACATATAAAGCGAAAGGAAAGAAGAGCAATCAAGAGTGGCGGTGTCGTGATTGCCGCACACCTAAGCCTGTGGACACTTCTTCGAAGGTGACTAGTGGTGAAGGGAGTTAGCCAAGAGTTTTTCGAGGCTTCGTACCGAGTTTCAGACTCTTACAAACGCATTGCGAAGAGATACAAGGTATCAAAGACGAACTGGCGTGTGAAAACTTAGGACTTACAATCGGGCGTGTCACGTTAAAAAGCAAAAACAAGTGAAAAAGATCGTGGTATTGAGGCTGTTGACGGCAACCATGTTCATCGCTTGACTCAAATAGCAGGAATAAAACTTTGAGTTGGAAAACGTTGAAAGAAATCGATGAGTGAGGTGGTTCGAAAATATTGTTCTAATTTAGCTGGGAATTTAGACAGTTGAACTGGTAGCAGGACGATATCGAGGCAGCTCATCGGTTCGCCCTACAAGGAACAAGGCTGCGATACTCCGCGGGATGACGTTCAGCTTGCAAGTCGACAAGAAGGCGGAGATCAAGTCATTGATAAGCGACGCACAGAGTTAAAGCAATTTCACTCACCGGTGGAAGTGGGAAGGCTGGTAAACAACGTGTTACATTAATGAAAACTTGACCCCCGTTTTACAGGGAACTTCTCTGAGAGAGCGAAAACACGTGCTAGGAGGTGGGTTTTAAATACGTGTGGTATAGCCGGGGTAAGAAGTCTTGTAAGACGGGACGAGAGTGCAAAGCAAGTTATAACAATAGTTAATTTTGAATGATCTAGATAAGATGTCTGTCAGGAGAGACCAGGGTTGACTCTCTCGTTTGCTCTGTTTGTGTTGGTCTACAGGTAAAGTTTGTCGTGATAAACAGAATAAAACTTTGTTGAAGGGACTTTTGAAGCAAAGAGAAAGAGATAAAATTAACGCTGATGTAACGAATGATATTGATTCCATGGTTTGAAGAGTATTGTCGGTGGTGGCCTTACAATAATACATTTAAATATTACATCAATTAATAAACATGGGACAAGTGCTTGTACGTTGCAAAAACCAGTTAAATAACTTTCATTGTATTAATTTAAGTGAAATAAATCTTCAAGAAGGAGAGCACTTGTTTTGCAAATTGATGGCTATAATCGTTATTATAAAACTAAGGGAAGGGAGAAGAGGTGGGGGGTTGGTGATATTTGTTTTTCAATGTTATTAAATTTGAAGTTATAATACTACTGAAATTTGTGAAACTTTGAAGGACTATCTGGCAAAATTAATTTTTAGAAAATAAAGTTGAAATAGCATTTGCTGTGCATCTATAGGCCCCCAATAATGCATCCATTATGATTTATAAATACGCATGTCTTATGGTGATGTCCAAATTGACATCTCAAGCAAAGTGATAACGTAGTTCAATTATAATGAGGCGGTTTCTTTGCTGCAAAGGGATGCATCCTTGTATTACAGTCCTCGCGGGAGGAAATTCGTTAATGGTAAGTTAAGCAGAATAGTGTATGACCATGTTTATTTACGAGGTATCGAGGCTAACATACGTACGGCCGTTTATACGTCCCAAAGCAGTGACCATTACATGTAATCGGCATCAATACGTGTAGGAGAACAAGGTGATGATTCCGAGGAATACAATAACAATAAAAAGATGTTTGAATGAAAAATATGCTAACTCAATTTAAAATCTGTTACAGTGCAAGAAGTAATAGCGAGTATAACTGGTTGTCAGTTGTACGATGCGCTATATAATGAATTAAAAACGGCATATGAGAAGGCGACTTATCATAAAATAAATAAAGTTTAAATGTCGAAATAATAATAAGTGGGTAAGCAATGAACTTTTAGAGTTAAAAAAGGAAAGAGACAAATTGTTTCGAAAGTGGAAAAAATTGTACTGAATTAAATGTCTTAAAAGATATTTATAGACATGAGTATAATTGTTTCAGGAATAAAGATACAAACAAGAAAATACATGTTGCAAAATCCAATACTATAAAAAATTTAATCAACGAAAATAAACATAAATCAAAGACACGTGGCAGTCAATTAATGAAATAATAGTAAGCGGAAAAAAAGAGTCTGTGGATGTAGTTATTAGCCGATTCCTGGGGAAGACAGAGAGTGAAACTGTTATCGCAATAAATTGCAAATCGTTTATTGAGAGGTTGATAAGAATATACACAAACTGTGGAAGTGGCAAGTGTGTGCGTAACGAGTTGGAAAACGATGAGAGGTACAATCACCAACCCCAATCTATGTACATACCTCCATCGATGAAGTAGCGGTTAAAGAAATTATCAACAACATGAGTACAAATAAGCAAGCAGCAGTGACGGTATATAGTTAAAGACCGAAAATATTTCTAATGAGATAAGCCGCGTAATGCGCGTTTTAAGTAACTGTCTCTAACCGAGGGGGTGGGCGGAAAAAACTCACGAAGACCTCCCATTGATAGACCCATTTATAAAAAGGGAAATCAACCTTGAATATCAACTATAGACAATGCCATTTTGCCAAGTTGGAAAAGTAATGGAAAGATATGTTGCCAATTTGTTTAGTAAAATATTAGAAAAGTTAATATTATCAATAAAATTCAATACGGATTTCAAAAGGGGTAAAAGTACTTCAGATTTGCTTGTAAAATTTGCTGATTTAGTCAACTCTAAGCTTAAACAAAAAACTATTCACATTTATGTAGTTTATTGACTTCACTAAAGCTTTCGATACGCTGAATCATATAAAAAATGTCTGGTTTTGCTTTACAACGAATTGGCGTTAGAGGCCCTCTTTTGGCATGGTTTAAAAATTATTTTTCAAATAGAAAAAATTATTGTGCGAGTTAGGAGAGTGTGAGAGTGAAGCCAGAGTATGCTAAAACAGGTTTGGACCGCACGGGATCTTATTTTAGGACGGCCGGTTTGATTTAATTATATGTTAAACTGTAGGGTCATGTACATAGTAAATGTTTCTTTTTCTTGCTGATGATCAGCATTAGTAGCAATCACAAAAACATAAAAGTTGAAATATTTTTACCAGGAGATTTATTGTTAAAAGTTAAGATGAACACACGGTAGGCCTTATCATTAACTCAGCTAAAAACAAAGATTGTGCATATTCTTCACCTCACAATGCCGACCATAATGCTTATATTAAATATGTATAACTCATTCCTTGATTGTTTGCATGATTCTGTTCATCATACGGAGGTATTATCATAAACTGAATTGTGTTAACCAAAATAGAATCTGTTTACAGCCATGGAATATTTGGGGGTGGTGATAGGACCAACAATTTTAGTGGGATGTCATATAGAAGTAGTGAGTAGGCGGCTTAGATCATGTGTTCATAGATTTTATAAACTAAAGTATGTACTTCCTTATACTCTACTCCGAACCGTATACATAGCACTTGCTGAGTCAGTCATTCCATATGCCCGCTTGCATGGGGCAATGCATCATTTTCAACTTAAAATATATATTTCAATGCAAAATAGAATGTTGTTTAATATCCCCTTATAAGAAAAAATGGTTCATGTATCACAACTTATGATTAATATAGATATTGTAATGTTTTACCGTAAAGTTTACTGTTCACTTACAAATTATTAGTTAAATTTTTATTATGATAATTCGATTTAAAACTATGTGTAGTCATAAATGCAAATACTCGCGCCAAGGGAGGCAGAGTATTGAAAATACAACTTACAAACAATAAAGTATGGGAAAGAGCTTTGCAATACAGTGTACCTTTTACTTTTAATAAACTTCCCAATATTACGAAGTATAGACAAATAAGTAGGTTAAAGAATGAGTTAAAAGTGTTTTTGTTATATGAAACAGACATGCATGTAAGTGGGATGCGTAGTATTTTTAAGTTTCATTTGCAGTGTATTATTATTTGTTCAAGGTTCTGTATGTTTTTTGGTTCGAGGTATTTTGTTTGTTTTTCCCTTGTATTATATCAATATTATAAAGTCTGGAGTCTGGGTTATTTTATAATTGTCAATGGTTTTTTACCCCACAGCTAAGCGCTTGTGTGTTGTGGGAACTCGTTTCCATACTGAACTTATCATGGAGTTAAATATGTACTTCCAATAAAAAAAAAAAAAAAATTATTATTATTATTATTATTATTATTATTATTTTATTGGATTATTTCAGACAAACTCGGTAAAAAACGGAAGCTAACATGTTGTAACGGACTTACGTCAAGTATTCCATGTGTAATTATATTATTATTATATTATTATTATTATTATTATTTTATTATTATTATTATTATAGTATTATGATTATTATAGATTATTATTATTATGATTATAGTATTATTATTATTATTCATTATTATACGATCGTTCAGTCGAGGCGGAGAGGACGGACGTGTTTCGAGGACTGCTGCGATATCGTGAATTGATAGAGTAATGACGCGGAGTGTTTTCTAGAGTGCCGAGCGACGGTTGACTTTGTTGGTTTGCACGGGTTGTGATGGTGGCTACCATTACGACTGTTCTGGAGTTAGAAGTCCATAATAAATCTAAATCTCTTTCTCAAAAAACAACAGTGGCGGCTCTTTGTAGCGAAGGGCGCTGGAGGTGAAGAATGCGGGGAACGTTCGATGTTTGTAAACAGCGATGGAAGCGTAGCTGCCACGTAAAAAGCATGGACGCGAATTCATTGAAATTCTCGACAAGCTTAGCAAGAGTGAAGAAGAGTTAAAGAACTTGAGCGTGAGTCAGCGGAAAGAAGGGTTCTAGTATCAACGCCTGATTAAGTCGGTTAATTTTCTAGAACAATACAGCCGTAATAAAAATATCGAGGTGTTTAAACGTTTGAAGAGATTAGCGCGAAAGCGTTGAAGACATAGTATAACAGGCTGCTACAAGAATTAAATGTGAATGTAGTCAGTAGTGAATTGAAGCTCCTCACCGGTTGCATAATAAACGGAACGCGGAATTACACACCCCAAGATATTAGTGCAATTGCGTCTAGTTCGAAAAAGCGCGAAGAAAGTACTTGAAGCAAGGCGCAAGAAAAATTGTTAAAGAGTTTTCCCCGAAAATCCTTAGGGGAAAATTGCACCGAGACTACGAAGATCTACATAGTGAGAAGCTATCACCCCTACTACCGTAGTCTTGCTTTGGGAAGCGAAGCAGCGTGCCAAGGACGCCGGATCAAGTTCGTCGTGGATGGGAAGAGAGACAAGATATTTGTGCGCCAAAGAACCCGAAAACACCGTAAAGTCATTAAAATAAACGACGACAAACGACCTAACAACTCACATTGCATGAAAACCGGAATGCCGAAATAATACAGACTGGCTTACGGATACAGGAAAGAAAGTGAGGAAGTGGTGGTAAGTGACTCGGACTGCTCGGTTTGAGAGAAATCACAAGGTCATATTGTGTTACACATCACAATTATCAAAGGTCAAAAAAAAACACTGGATGAACTTCAAGTTGTTAATCAGAAAACATATAGGGAAATTTGATGTCTTAGTACTGAGTGCAATTTCCATATCTGAAGATGAACTGTCATAGGAATGGAGGGGTATATAAGCATTTTATAGTGTTCGGAAAAGGAAGAAGAGGCGGGGGGGTTGTATTGTTGTGAATCGAGTATTAATGTTGAGCAAGTTTGTAGACAGTGCGTGAATAAGTTTACGTGTTGTTTCATTTGTGAGTGTATATACTGTAGGCTCACCTTCCCTGATGACAGAGTGGTGATGTGCTGGCTATATACCGGCCACCAAATAATAGCAAGGGCGGGGTTTTTTTTTTTGTTGACTGAGTTGGAGTCGTTCGTGGATGACAATCAAAACAGCAATGTTGTCATATTGGTGTGACGTGAATATTAAACCTGTTGGATGAAGCAACGACCTAGGCAAAGTATGCTAATATTTTGAGCTTCTTATGGTTTTAGAAGTTTCATTAATAACCAAACACGGAGAAGAGATAGTAGGAGGATATTTAAGGGACATCTTGTATGACCACATATTGTAGATGCCAATGCTAAGGGAACGTCATCTGCTATAGGCCACAACCAAAAAATATCAGACAATATTGACATTAGCTATCATTACAGTTTAGTGGGAGGCGAGTTCACAAAAAAATGACATTTAAAAGGGATGTCATAAAAATACATGGAAAAGCATTGCCGAAATAGCTTGGAATCCGTTCAGTGGCTTGATTTATTAAATGTTGATAGTTGTGTACGATTACTACGATGTGATATGCTCCAAAGTTTGAATCATGTTACAGACATGCCCGTTTACGGAAATCTCAAACAACAAGAGAATTCGTAAGACGTGGATGTATGATGACCTTGATAAATTAATTGTCCAGAGAGATTTTTATTAAAAAAATGGAAGCAAGCTGATGTATTTAACCCCTTCAAAAAAAGATTTAGCATGACTATGGTTTATTAAGGAACAAAGTAAGTCGACTGATTTTAAATGCCCCCCCCCCTCCCCCCGAAAGTAACTATAGGAACAAATTAAAACAAAAATCAAAATAATATAAGAGACCGTGCAAAAACATAAAGAGAAAATTTAGAAAAAAGAGAACAAGTTCGGTCGGAGGTAGTAAATACCATCTAGGCAAAAAATATACCCAAAGGAAATTAGCCGACAAAATTTGATGATTCTTTTACAAATGAGGTTGAAATTTGAAACATTCTGTGAAATAAAACTGCAAAAAATGTATACAAATTTTCACATATGCAATATTTTTTTTTTTTTTTTTTTTTTTTTTTTTTTCTTTTCTACATGCCACGATAACCATGAAAGGGTTGCGACTATAATTGCAGGAATAACTCTTGAAAAGTCACCTGGTATTGATGTATCCGTGTAGTAGATTTAAAAAAATCTATGTGACCTAATATCTCCGGTAATTGCTCACTTAATTAATTTGTCTATAAAAGAAGGTATTGTACCTGATAAGCTAAAATTATCATAGTGAGGACCCATATATAAAAAGGGGACACACACACTTTTTTGAAAATTATAGACAATTGCGGTTGCTACCTGTCCATAGAAAAAATATGGAACGGTATTGCAGATCAATTAACAACATATCTTGAAAAGTTTAATATTCAGTAATAAAGAGGCAATTATGGTTTCCAAAACGGTAAAAGTACTTTCCGACCTCTTGTGCGCTTTTCAAATTTGATAAATTCTAAATTAAAGGAAACTTCACGCTGTTAGCATGTTCATAGATTTTAAGAAAAGCGTTGATACGTTGAACCATGACAAAACTTTTGGAATGTTTTTGAAAAATATTGGAATTCGTGGTCAAACATGTTGAAACTGGTTTAGAAGCTACCTTAAAAAGTAGAAAGATTGTGGTTAAAAATAGAGGGATTCTTATAGGCTACGAGAAAGAATCTAATACTGGCGTAGCACAAGGCTCAAATTTTGGGACCATTTCTATTTGATCTACCTGTAAAAACGAGATTTGTAAATATATTAAGCACTGCGTTATACTAATGTTCGCAGACGACCGCTGCTCTAATCTCTGTTCAATAAGATCTTAAAAGTGGCCAGAACAAACACCTAAAACTCAGATTCTCAGAAGTTTGGAGCGTGTTATTATGCTCACGGATAGTGAATAACTCTGAATTCAATTAAAACCTAAAATGTACACATTGCTCGCCTTTTAATGAATCAGCCGTGCGGATAGTATTTCGCATAATAAGTCACTCCAATGAGTGTTTGCATACATTATAGGTAATGGTATAGTGAATGTTATTGAGGAGATCGAGTGGTTTGTAATCACGTGTATTCTAGGGTGCTAATAGATAACTATTTAAGTTGGATAGCCTCAACCATGACTCAGTTTGCAAAAAGCTTAGAAGATTGAGCATTTCAATTATGATAAATTAAAAATACCTATTGCCTCTATAGCACCTTGCGAACTGTGTATATTTCCTTAGCTGAATCAATAATTTCTTATGGCTTATTATCATGGGAAATGCGAGTAACTCACTTAAAATTCCATTAAAGTTCTGCAAAAGAAAATGTTTAAACTCATTATCCCAGATAACAATAACTCCAACGTGTTTCCATACCACGGGCGGACTGTACACATATTGCTTTTATGGCCTGTATCATCATTGTATCGTTTCGCCTTGTTAATTAAGTATTACTTAGCGACACCCTACAAAATTTCACGAAAGACAATCAATATACTACAAGATTTGTGCTAAAAAACTAACTTAAATTCTCAAAATATGTCATAAGTACGGAAAGAGGACTCGTGAGTATCCTTTCCGCATATATTTAATCAATTACCAGAGGACATTAACAAATTTCCAATCGTTTAGTGAGGCCAAAAAAGAACTTAAAACTACTTACTTGTTTCACATGATAATGATTAAACTTTTTAATTCATTTTATTCTAAATATTAAATTTAATTCATAAAAACTGTTTTTGTTGTACAGTGTGCGCTTTCTGTGGTTGTGTGGAATGTTCACGCCTATTCTGTTATATCAAATTTCAATATTGTTAAAGTAGTATTCTCGTTGTTTTATAATTATTTTTTAAGTTTTAATTTAGCCTATGAACTTGTTTTGCTTATAATATAATGTAAATATTCAACTAAGTCTGTATGAACCTCCATGGATTTAATAATATAAATATATCAGAATCCACCAGGACAAGCCACGTATGTGGCTTTGTGGGACAAACGATGACAAAGTTATTATAATACAAAATTGCATTGTAATATTATATTATTTTAATAAAAAAAAAAAAAAAATTATTGTTATTGTTATTAATTATTATGATTATATTATTATTATTATTATTATTATTTATTATTATTATTATTATTATTATTATTATTATTAGTCCTTATTATTATTATATTTATTATATATTAATTATTATTTTTAATTATGGTTAATAAGAACACTTAGCTTACACTATACCTTTCTTTTAATAGTAATGCCAAAGAACATTCAGAGATTTAGAGACTTTTTCTGAAAGCAAAAGGGAGCTAAAGGCATTATTATACGAAAATGCAGTACAGTTAGGGTGTTGTGTTTTTTGTTATACATAAGTGTTTAAATTTTTAATGTACAGAAAAAGACATAATTTTTCACTGTTCTAATCTGTTCTTTTTCAATTTTTTTTCACTGTTTTATCTCAAAATGTTGTTTCACAAAAATTTTTTGGGTGTAAAGTATTTTTTTGCAATTAATTTTTGTTTTTATTACTTTTTAATCTTTTATTTTTTGGTATGTTTTTTTTTTTTATTTTTTTTTTAATTACACGTGAGCTTTCACTGCTTATGATACTTACTGTACTTCATTATTTTGTATTTGCTAGAATTTTTGAAATATTAAATTTAGTAAAAATCATTATTTTCCATGCATGATTTTTTTATGTAACATTTTCCAATTTAAAGGTCTGTAAGCTTGTGGATGCCAAACTTTTTTTGATAAAAAAAGTATAAGGGATAGTTTTTCAAATAAAAAAAAAAAAAAAAAAAAAATTTAGAAACCAACTTTGTGAATAGTGTTGTAATACTGGGAAATTTACAGTGCTTTTTAACCGACCTGATTTTAGATTAACAAATACACGTAACCATTTTATCCATATAATGGCCCATATCTGTTCAATTTATTTTATGCAAGTTTCCCGAGTTAAACCATGTAGAAATATTCTTTTAAAAAAATTTGAAGAAAATGCAGTAAAAGAGAGGTGAATTTAAATTTCCTTTTTTAAAATTGTTTTTTCCCTTTTAATATTAAGATTTTGTTGAAGGCCTACTGTCGTTTTTTATTGAAATTTTTTATTGAATTTTTACTTTTAAAAAACTGATTATCATAAATTTTTTAATTATACTTTGTTTTTTTTAATTTTTATTTTTTATTTAATTTGGTTTAATTATTTTTTTAAAGGTTTTAAGTGTATAGTTCATTAAATTTCCGTGGCGGCTGACTTTTAAATGTTATTATGTGAAGCAGTCCTTCACACGAGCATTTTGCTCTGAAGGCAACTTGCTTGTTTGATATTTTTAAATGTAGTGTGGTTTTTAATAAAAAAATGAAAAATTAAATTTGAATTGGGTTAATTTAATTATTTTGTATTTTATTTTTTATTATTTAAAAAATTATTTTATTTTTTAATTTTTGGGAAAAAAACGCGGGTTTTTGTCGGCCGGGGTTAAAAAACACAATTTTTTGTTTCCCGGGTCCCCCATGGGAAGAATTTTCAAGGGAGTGGTCTTTCGTTTTTTTTGCCTCGTTGAAAAATTCACTTTTTCTTGGAAGCCGGGAGGGCGGGGACGGCTCATTTGTTGTTGTTGTTGTTGTGGGGTGGTTGAGGGGTTTGGAGGTGGTGGTGGGGTTTTGTGGTTGGTCTTGGGGAAAAGATGCGTTGATGCTGTTGTTGATTGGGGTAGTTTTTGGTTTGATCGCATTTTCTCGTGAGAGGTGATTAATTAAATTAATGGCAGGAATCCACGAATCACTAAGTTTGAGCCCCTCATCTCCATTCAATTGTTGGTGTTTTCAAAAATTTAAATTTGACTCCCTTATGATTTAGGCCATAACGCAGCTTTTTGGAAATTATTTTCGTTTCATCAAAAGAATTCAGTCTTGAGTCAGCCATATTGTCTATGGCATGCTTAGCAATTGCAACAACTCGACGTGACCCTTGTTAAAATGTTTTTATGTTCTTTTACCCTTGTTGCCACCCCTTAAAGTCTGGCCTAATAGCTACAGCCACACTTGAAAGGGGATTTTATAAACCCCATTTCCCGGCTAGATGTAGGGGGTTTTTTGGCGACTCAACATGTAGAAATTTTATTTATAGGTTAAATACTGTTTGAGTTTAGTTTTCAAGATAACGTGTATGCGACAGTGGTAAATTTCACTTTGGGGCGGGGAAGGAGTTTCGGAGGATTTCGGGTTTTCTCAACAATTCTTTTTTTTACCTCAGTTTGTTGAAAGCCCCCGGATGTTGACCGCATATAGCCATTGCTTTCAAAACAGCTGTCAAGGTTTTCTTTTTGTGGGAAGCTTTGATCATTGATAACCTTTTCCCCCGGGGAAAAACGAAGAATTGATGACTGAATGTTTTTGAGTGGAGGGGGTGTGAAGTAGTTGTAGATAAAGGTTTGTGGGGTAGGCTTCGATAAACAGCAGGGCCCAACTTTCCGCGTCAAGTCTCGTAAGCATCACATCAAAAACGGAAAAACGTTTATCCACCTCTATTTCTAGGGGAAATTGAATTTTTGGGATGAAACTTTTTAAAGGGTTTGTAAAATTTTTTAATTCTCGCGGGCCCTGGCCAAATGCAAACTATGTATCATTAACGCTCCAGAAAAGGGTTTTAAAAAGGGCCTTTGCTAAGATTTTTCTTCCGAGATGGGTCATGTAAATTTTGGCGAATGGGCTAAGAGGGCTCCCCATAGGAGCTCCACTATTTTGCTCAACAACTCTCCCAAAAACGTGAAAAAAGTAGAGTTAAGGCAATCTTACCAGTTTAAACAAATGAGGGCCAAAGGCTGGATCATTCAATCCCGTTATCGCTTCCTCAGCGGGATGTTGTGAACAAAGACAAACTCAAAACTTAAGCATGTGTTTGGGGTGAAGGTCCAGATCCTTTATCATTTCTATAAAAGATATGATTTTTTTACAAAGACTCGGACTGGGTAAAAGAGGTTTTGTAGTTTTTTTGTACTAAGCAGCTAAAGTTGCGTAGGAGAGTCTATTGCCCTGACGGGGGCCCTAGAGGTGTCCCTTTTTTATGTATTTTGGTAATCCATACATTTTGGGTTTTAGGGTCTTGAATAGTTAAATGCTTTTGATTTATCAAAAAAGGGGATTTTTTTAGGAGAGCAACGTTTGTTTTTTAATGGGTTAACAGGGTTTTTCGAAATCCGTGATAAGAATCAGTTTTTTTCTAGCAGAGCTTTAATCTTTTTGTGAATAATTTCAGTGCCCAAAAACGACGTAGCATTACCCTTATCTGTTTTTAGAATATAATATTTTTTCTTTTCTCAGCTGTGAGTGCAATAGTCCTGCCTTCGATTTTACTTTTGTGGAATTTTTGTTCCCTTAATTATTTGAAACTTCTTGCCTGGCTTCTTCTGTTTTTTCACGCGGCAAATTTTTTCATGCGGTCTCAAACCCGGCAAAATTTCTTCAATAGGCATTCTATTCGGTGTCACAGCGAAATTAAATCCTTTAGCTAATGCTTTTCACCCAGTTGGGGGATGCCAACTAGACAATTGTGAACCACTTTGTTGATTGACAATATTTTTTCCCGATTCAAAAATTTACCCCCAGATCTTTTCAACAGGTTCGCAAACTTTTTTTCGTGAATTTTCTTATTTAGAAGGGAAAAATGATGCACTTTTTTAGCTGTCATCGCTCAATAGTTCCCCAAACGCACGGGTTAATGCACAATCAATTTTAAAATGTAAATTATATAAATCACTTGAAAAGAAATGAAGATCCCCGGGGGCATTTATGAATTTGGTTCTTTGTAAGCTTCACTAGCTCTACGAAAAAATTTTTTGTAGACATAGCACTAAGTGGATGTTTTATCAACGTGAACCTAGGGGTATACCACTATCTCTAAGAGCACAAAAACCTCAAGTCACAAAAAATAGGTTTTTTTTGATCCTTTGCTGCTCCAGCTTTCCCTTGGTGAAAATCCCCCCCGTAGAGGCGAATAGTTCACAATTATGCTTTCGCGACCCCATATAATTGAAGAGAAATTTAACATTCGGGGTGTTTCGTTTGCGTCGTGGGGGAATAAAAATTACATTATCTTGTTTTCCCGAGTAGCTCCTCATGTGGGAAAACATTTTCAAGGGATTGGGGGTTTTTGTTTTTTTGCCCCTGTTGCAAAGTTCACTTTTTCTTGGAACTGCCCGGAGGCGGTGGGACGGTCTAGTTTTTGTTGTTGTTGTTGGGGGTGGTGAGGTGGGTTTTGGAGGTGGTGGTAGTGGTGAGGTTGGTCTTTGGGTGAAGATGCTGTTGATGTGTTGTTTATTGGTGGTAGTTCTTGGTTTTTATCGCATTTTTTTCTGCTGAAGGTGAAATTTAAAATTTAAAGGCAGGAATCCCCGAATATAAGTTTGTGCCACCCCATCCCATTCATATTTTTAGGGTTTTTGAAATTTCAATTGACTCCCTTTTGAGTCTAGGCCCTAAAACCCCTCTTGGGAAATTATTTTTGTTTCATCAAAAAAAATCTCATGTCTTGAGTCAGCCATATTGTCTAGCAGCTTAGCAATGCAACAATTGACGGACCCTTGTTACAAT
The DNA here is from genome assembly GCA_024449915.1 of Sweltsa coloradensis. Taxonomy (NCBI): domain Eukaryota; kingdom Metazoa; phylum Arthropoda; class Insecta; order Plecoptera; family Chloroperlidae; genus Sweltsa; species Sweltsa coloradensis. The sequence continues at coordinate 31,099 of JAMZAV010006363.1, forward strand.
GGTTTTTTTGTTTTTTACCCCGTTGCCATGTCCTTAAAGTCTGGGCCCACATAGCTACAGCCACACTTTAAGGGATTTTTTTAAACTCCACTTCGGGTAGATTACTGGCCTTTGGCGATTTAACATGGTAGGGAAATTTTTTTTTATAGGCTTAAAAACTGTTTTATGTCTGCTTCCAAGATAAGTGTTTTGCGACAGTGGAAATTTCACTATGGCAGGGAAGCGAGTTTCGGAGGATTTTTCAGGTTTTTCAAACAAATTTTTTGTTTACCTCAGTTCGTTGAAAACCCCCCGGGTGGACCGCACTATAGCCCCTTGCTCTTCAAAACAGCTGTCAAGGCTTTTTTTTTGTGGGAAGCTTTGTCATCTGATAACCGTTTTTTTCCGGGAAACGAGAGAATTGATGACTGAAGCTTTTGAGCTGGAGGTGGTGTGAAGTAGCTTGTAGATAAAGGGTTTTTGTGGGTAGGTTTCGATAAACAGCATGGCCCAACTTTCCGTGTCAAGTCCGTAAGGGGATCACTAAGAAACGGTAAACGTTTTTCCACCCCTTTTTCATGGTGAATTGAATCTTTGGGTGAATCATTTTAAAAAGGGTTTGAAATTCTTTAATTCATCCCCAGTGCCTGGCAAATGCAAACTATGTATCTATATAAAGTCCCAGAAAACGGTTTAAAAATGGCCTGTAAAAGCTTTCTTCTCGAGAGGGATGTAAATGTTTGGGGACTACGGGTAAGAGGGCTGCCCATAGGAGCCCATAGTTTTTCCATACAACTCTCCCTCAAAGTGAAAAAAGTAGAGTTTAAGGGAAGCTTAGCCAGATTAAAATATGAGGGCCAAAGGATGGATATTTAATACCGTTATGCTTCCAGTCGGGAGTTTGTGAACAAAGAACAACACAAAACTTACTAGCTGGATTGGCCCTTTAAGGTCCAGATCCTTTATCATTTTTTATAAAAAAAGATATGAGTTTTTTTCATAAGACCGGACTCGGGTAAAGAGGTTGTAGTTTTTTTGCTACATAAGCAGCTAGAAGTTTTGGGAGGAGAGTCATTACTGACGATTGGCCTCAAGGTGTTTCCTTCTTTATGTATTTTTTGGGAATCCATACATTCTTTGGGGTTTTAGGGTCTTAATGTTTAAAGCTTTTTGACTTTATCATTTAAAGGGGGTTTGTTTTTAGAGCAACTTTGTGTTTTAAGCGGTTTTAAAGGGTTTTTTGTAATCCGTTGATAAGAATCAGTTCTAGCAAGTTTAATCTTTTTTGAATAATTTCAGTGTCCATAAAGACAGTAGCATTTCCCTTTTCTGTTTTGAAATATAATATTTTTTTCTTTTTTCAGCTGATTTAGTGCAACTAGTTCCCGCCTTTGATGTACTTTGGGTTTTTTTTTAAAATTTTGGGTGGTTTTCCTTTTTTACCCAAATTTCCCCTTAAAAAAAATTTTTTCCTGGAAATTTTCGGGGGAAAAACTTCCTTTGCTTTTCAGCGCCTAGGGGGTTCAACAGCATATTTTTAACACTTTGGTTAACAATTAAATCTTTTTCCCGCATTCACGTTTTTTGAATTTTTTTAAATTGCAATTTTTGGCTTTTTTTTTTGAAGAAAGTGATGCCTTTTTTGCTGTCAATCCTCAATCTTTAACCAGGGTTTTGCCAACTTTTTTATTTACCCTTTTAATAAAGAAAATGGGGCATTTTTTGAATTTTTTTTTTGAAAGCTTCACACTCAGAAAAAATTTTTAAATCCCTAATGGATGGATCCGGCGGCATTTAAATTTTTCAGAGCCAAAAACCTAATACAAAAATTTTTCTGACCTTTGCCTCCAGTTGGATTTTTTGAAAACCCCCCTAAAGGAATTTTTCCAAAATTATCTTCGCGCCCAAAATTAAGAAAATTTTTTTCTTGACGGGGTTTTTGGGGTTCGTTTTGGTGAATAAATTAAAATTATTCTTGTTTCCGACCGTTATTGGAAAAAAATTTTTAAGGGGGTTTCTTTCGTTTGTTTTTGTTTAAACTTACTTTTTCTTGAATCCCCGGGTGGCGGGGACTTTTTAGGGTTTTGGGTTTTTGTTTTTTTTTTTTTTTTGGGAGGTGGGTGGAGGGTTAGTTGTGGTTTGGTTTGGGTGGTGTGTTGGGGTGTTGTGAGGTGGGGGTTTTGGGTTTGTGATTTTTCTTGGGAGAGGTGATTTTTTAATGGGGTAGTCCGGTTTACCATCTCTCCTTTAAGAGGTGTTTTAAATTTCAAGATCCCATAGTTTTGGGCCCTAACACTTCTTCAAATTTTTTGTTTTCGAAAATTTTTCAATTGTCTATGGTCTTTGGCCAACCCCGGCCCCTTGAATTTTTTTTCTTTCCCCCCACCCAAAGTCCCCCAAAATTTATAAAATTTTTATTTTAAATTAAAATTTTTTTTATTTTAATTTTTTATTTTTTATTTTATTTATTATTATTATTTTAATTTTTTTTATTATTTTATTTATTATTATTATTTTTTATTATTATTTTAAATTATAAGGTTTAATTCTTTTTATAATTATTTTTATTTTTTTAAAATTAAAAGTTTTTAAAAAATTTTCCCAACTTGGAAAAGGTTTTAAAAAAATTTCCTTTTAGTTGTTTTAAAAAACTTTAAAAAACTGGTTCTGTAATAATTGTTAATATAACTTTTTAATTTTAAATAAAGATTAAAAAAAAATCCCTAAATCCAAAAAATGAAGGCCCAAAAAATTTCGATATTTTTGTCCCTTGGGGAAAGGGGTTCTAGGGTTTGCAATTTAAATTTTTTTAAAGAAATAAAAATTTGAAAAAAAGAAATTAAGTTAAAAGTAAAAGAATTTCTCTTTTTTAATGACTTTTAAATTTTATATAACTTTAATTTTGTATTAAATTTATCTAATATTATAATAATTTAGTTGTGAAGACTATTTTAATGTGCTTGTTGAAGTTTTCATAATTGTAAAATTTGGCAATTTGCAATGTTTTTACGGTTTTTGAAATATTGTATTGATTATATTATATTGGATTTTTTAGTTTTTAGTATAAGTCCTGTTTCTGCATAATTTGAATTGATTTTTATGCTATTACTTGCCCCGTAATTTGTATATTATAATTAGCCCCAGAAAAAGCTTCTGTGAAGCTTTGTGGGATACGAATCAAGTAGAATATGTAGATGGTAATCTTTGTTTTATTATAATAAAAAAAAAAATTATTTTTTTATTATTTTTTTGGGATGTTTTTCATACAAACTCGGTTAAAACCCGGAGCTAACTTTTTGACGGATTTAACCCAAGACTTCCATGTGTACCTATTTCAACATTATTACTTTTGTCTTAACTCTAACTAAAATAAGCATTTATAAATTCTAATTTGTTTGTAATGATGTTTTTTTTTCTTGTGTTTCGGTCGTGGCCGATTTTCGTCGCCATCCTAGCAATTTGCTCTTTCGGACATGGGAAAAACCCCGAAAACCATGTCAGGATGGAAGCTGTCTCGAAATCTCAAGTATTTTTTAGTTAAAGGGAAAATTTTCGAACTATTTAACGTGTTGAGTTTTTACTGCCTTTTTAGCTCGATGTAACAGGGTTGAAAATTATTGTTTAATGCTTTATGTAGCTTCTTCGGATGATGCCGTTGGCTGATATAATGAATGGGATTTTTTTATTTTTTTCTGTTTTCCACATCTTCTTGATCTCAAAGCAAGTTTAAAAATACTTGTCATTTTTTTCTCCCCGTGGTCTCGACGAAAAAGGCACATTGGGTAGCAAACGTCGATAAGGGGATTTTTTGTTTCTTCTTGTCAATTTTATTGACCGGCGTTGTGATGTATGTTGGCTGTTTTAAAATGTGCGGTTTTGTAATAACATTTGTAATCTTACTATCTAGTACTTTCTCTGGGGTTTTATTTGTAGTAAGGTTTTTTGTTGTGTCAATGAGGGTTTTACTTGTTGCTAGTTTTTTTTAGAAAAATGTAGTATTTGGGTTTTTCTGAGAGGTAATCTGTTTTTCATAGTGACTTGCCCCGGATATGATGGTTATTGGTTTTCACCCCTTGCACACATTCTACATTTATCGTTTACTGTTGCATCTTGTATTATGTTTTTTATAATTGTTTGTGGGAATCACTCTTCTTGATAGCCTCATAAAAACCCTTTTGTTTCTCCAAATAGTTCCCCGTTTTTTAAACCCCCCTATTTGATGCTTTTAAAATCTACGTGACCCTTTTTGTAGTTTTATCATAAAGTTCTTGTGTAGGGTCTTTTCTGAGAGACTACTCTTTTGAAAGCGTCAGTTAGAGTTTCCCCGTAGATTGACATTTTTCGTTTGCAGATTGGTGGAGTTTAATAATTTTTAGAGACTTCAGCCCTATGAAGTGTGGATTTTGGGGTTTCTCTTTGTAAAAAAATATTTTCTTAAAATGTCTATTTGTTTATAATATAATTGTTCAGTCAATTAGGCCCGTCCCCTTTTTCTCGGAAGTGTCAATCTCTCATTGCTGTTTTAGGATGATGTTTCTTTTTTGGGTAAGTGTAGTACGGTTAAATTTCCAACCGTGGATTTTTGTCGCGCCATTTAATGTTCCAATGAATATGTCAGTACTGGTCCGATTTTGTATTTTTGCTTGATCTTGTTTTTCCGTTTATTTGCTCTTGGGGGATGGGACTTTAGTCGTTTTTTTGTATGTATATCATTTTTCCCTTTTCAAATTTTATGTTCAATTTGGAGTTTTGGCGAATCCTAAAATTGTATACATTTTATGTCCATTATTCCAACCAAAATTTCCATCTCTAGCTGGAATTTTTTCTGCTTGTGTAACTTTCCCCTTTTGGAAATGTAGCGTTTACTTTTGTCTACCCAAACTCCATGAAATATCTTGACTAAATTTTAAATGTTGTATTGACTAGACTGTTTAGTTGAGCAAAATTTGGGGCATACAACTTTAGGTCATCCATGTAGAATAGGTGGGAAATTGTGTGACAACCAAATTATTGTCCTTAATTTTTAAAACCGTATGTCGATTCGTTAAGGTGTCTCTTTTAAGCTAAAAGTTGCCAAAATGTAATGGTTTCGTGTCCAGATAACTCGAAAAAGGGCTGGACCGAAAATTAGCTTTTTGGGAGAGTTGATAATTTAATAATGTTTCAACGTATTGTCAGAATGCACTTTTTTTCACCCATTTTCGCCAAAAAAATCAAGAAAATACGTGAAAATTGGAAAATTGAGTACTTCTTGATTTTTTTTTAGTGGAAAATGGGGGGGAAAAAAAAGTACATTCTATAAACGTTGCAAAACATTAAAAATTTTTAATTCTCCCAAAATTTATTAATTTTCAGTCCATCCCTTTCGATGTTTTCATGGGAGCAGGAAGGTCTGCAAACGGTTTTAAAAAATGTGATTCCGCTCCGACGGGGCGCCTCGCAGTTTTATGTTTCAAGTCGGGTCTAGGGCGGGGTTTTTAAACAATCCCCTGCCGAGGGGGGCCATTATTGTCAGTCAGTGTATATTGAAAGGATTAAACGAGTAATTTTAAAACTATTATATTATTTTATTTCTTGGGTTTCTTTTTGGGGTTGAGCTTGAGTTACTGTTTTTTGAATGTATTGGACATGATCATGATTTATCAAAATAATCAATTCAAAATTTTCCCTATTTTTTCTGGGGAAATTAACATTTCCTAGGTTCGATCTAATTATCGGTATTTTTATAGGATTGTGCGCTTCGGATCTGTGTCGGAGCCGCGGGGCAGTCTTGATCATTTAGGAAGTAATTTATTTATCCAGCAGATTTTTTTTCATTTATAATAGGGTATAAGTGCCATTTTGTGGTTACACAAGTCCCCAGGATGAAAGATAAATTAAAAGGGG
>JAMZAV010006364.1:0-28612 GCA_024449915.1 Sweltsa coloradensis
TTCCCCTTTAAAAATTTTTGGGAACGTTTGAAATCACAAAAGTTAGATATGTAATTTTTTTTAAATTTATTTATTATATATTATATTATATTTATTTTTATTTAAATTTAAATTATTATGATATGTAATTACGCGTTTTGTTTCATTTTTATTTTCCCCCGGGTCCCTATTGCCCGGTGTTGGTTTTAAAAGCTAAAGTATTGCGCATTAAGGATATCTAAGAGGGGTCCAAGTTTCAAATTCTAAGATGTACAGTTTTCTCTGTATAAGTTAGCCCCTTTAAACGGAAGAGTACGGAATTACTAGCTTTTGATAATTATTTGATTTTCTCTGGTACACGTTACTACCCAATTTTTCTTTCCATATTCAAAAAAGATAAAAATGACAGCAAAGTTTATTCCACGTGTTGGAATTTCTCACTTGTAGCGTTTTCTTTGAATTATTAATTTTTTAAAGTTCAGAGTTGTTTTTTTTTTGGCATTTTGGGCCCATGGTCCCCCAAATTTAGCCCTAGTGTTTTGGACGCTAGATATTATAGTGATTAAGAGCATGTATAATTAACCACGCCTTAGTAATTATGTGTTTTGATTATCATTACAATTTGGATTTTCTCCGGTCCTTTCACCCGATTTTGGTTTTGAAAGCAAAAGGCACTGCGTCTGAGATAATCTAAGTGTGGCCCAAGTTTATAGTTCTAAGGATGTACCGTTTTTATCTTTAGGCTATTAATTCTCCACCTAGAATTAGCTTGCTAGCCAGCCGGAAGGTTTTCAACGACGTTCAGGCACTTTTTTTGAACACATAACGGGTTATCGGAACGACCCTGATTTTTTTGTAGGTCATGGCCCACATATCAACCCATATACCGAGTTTCAAGATTGTAAATCTTTCAAAGCGGCGTGGGGCAGTTTGCTGAAAACCCCCCAACTGGGGTAGGAGTAAACAGCGTCGAGTTATCATCCCTTCTAGCAGTCGCGTGCGTTTGGCTGCGACGAACGACCGTCGCCCTAGATAGTCCTAACCACGAAAACGCCCAAGTCGTTGTTAAACGAGTAGAGAGTGAGCCATGTGTTGAGTACCCCGTAACATTCCTTTGCTTTCCCCTATCTTAGACCTCCCTACCTATCATGGGCTAGAGTGGAGCATTATGGCCTTACAGTTGACGCGCCCTCATACCATCTAAACTTAAAAACACTAATATTTAAAACCAAATATAATTATCAATTTTAAATGCAAAATTTTCCCCGTGTACTCAACACGTTACTCGCTCACTCGTCTAACAACGACTTTGGCATTTTCCTGGTCTATTGGCTAAGGCGCCTTTATACACGAAATGTGGGGGGACCTGGGCTCCAATCCTTGTTCGGGAAAGTTTTTGAAAATTTGGGGGATTGTATTATAAAAATTATTAAACATGTTTTAAAATGCATATTATAACGCAGTGTAGTCTTTCATCTGTGTCAATACTATGGAAAACATAGCCAGTACGAAATACGTGTAATTGCGAAGATTGCAAGGTTAACTTAATCTCCGAGCGGAATTTTGGGGGTACCTAGAGCGTGCAAGATTCGATAACTTTGGGCACGGCATTCACCCCCGGACAATTAACAAACAAAATATATTTTTAAATCAAAACCATTGTGGTTAAAAAAATTCCTGCGCATTAGCAGCCTTTTTTTTCAATTTATTATTTCTTGTAGGTGCAATGGATCTAGATGATTTTGTTAGCAGTTCTCAGTAAACTTGCACCGGATGTCTGTTTAAAAGTTCAGTGCAATCTGTTCAGCGATTCGGCTGATTTTCGATGTAAAACCCCACACAGACCCACAGACTCACGGAAGCACCGTTTCAGTTGAATGGAGAACTCAGTCGCTTCGCTCCCTCGTTTAAAAATCATGATCTTGAACCTGATCTTCTCTAAATTGTTTCATCATTGGAATGTTTTCGTGCTCCAAAATTTTTCGGGGGAAATGCGTTTGCCACAGGATGCTAAGTTTTTTTGTTTAGGTTAGCGAGATATGAAAGTAGACCTTTGTGGATTCACCTAGTACTCAGGGACAAGAACGTAGCACAAAAACCCCTATCAAAATATGTGTACTACTAGTACTTACATCATAAACGAAAATATATTACTTAATGTATGTTTTTGTATGCGTGCAAGTTTGTTAAGTATTTTTGTATTATGATGCTGAATATCACTGACTCAGGTTATTTCGAAATAACAAGTCGCGCAAGCGCGGTTTTGAAGCCGCTACGCGGAGGGCGTGGAAAACCTCGTACTCGGAATCCTCGTAGTTGGAAAAACCTCGTTGACAAAGAAAAAATCACGAATCGGTCCGTGTACGGCCGCGATTCGGTAGTTTGCGGGTAACGTTTGTCGTTTATCCGAAGTCCTGGGACAAATTTGTTTTACGGGACACTTTCGGTACGCCGCCGGACGCTGTCCGCCGCCTCTAAGTCCCGGTGAAAAATGATTTTCGAAATGGGAAACACTTTTACTCCTTTTGTGTAAAATGTGTGAGGAATGTTTTCCTGGGACAATTGTTCGGGAATCTGATGTAAAAGGGACGCCATTTCCCATACGCACTTGTAGCAATGCTGGTATCGATACATTCCCTGCGCCACGTCAGAGCCATATTACGTCAATCCTCGGGAACGGTCCTGACCTTGACAGAATTTAATCCAACTAACAAAAGTGTCCCGGAACGAACTCGAAGGCTTTCACCTAACCGGGTTCGAGCACGGGGTTCTCAAACCCAAATTTTATTTACATTCCATTTATTCTTCCGCTACATTAACGAGCCTTTGTCGTTCCAAATCGAACCGAGGAAAACCAAAATTTTAACTTTTTAAAGTTGCACTGCAAAATGTTAAAAAATTTCCAACTTTGCGATTTTTTCCCTCGCAATCAAAAAGAAATATCGGGTCAATTTTGGGTTTTAACCCTTTTCGCTTTTTTCATTGGCTTTCAGAATTGTCAAACCTCGTGGCTCTACCACGCATCTAAAAATTTCAAAAAATGGAAAATGGAAAACCCAAAAACAATGTCCAAAAAAAAGAAAAATGGTAAACCCATTTTTGCTGTCTGGACCCCCCGCGTTAACTCTGCACGGGCACTTCACACACGCTGTAAGTGAATTTGAAAATTCAGGATTTTTTATAATTTTTTATTTAAACAGCAAGTTTAACTTTTTTCAAAATTTCGCGCATTTCAAAATGTTCATCGTCACCCCGGCAAAAGTATTGTAACGCTCTAAAACCCCCAACGGTGCTTGTACCCGGAAAGATTCCAAACGCGCCCGTACCGTCGGCGTTCGGGTGCAAAGCCTACTTTGGGCGCGGGGAACCGTGAGATAAAATAATTATGATTTTTTGATGCCAAAACGTACACGCAGGGCTATTTGGCGGGAACCATAACTAATATACAAATGCTACAAAAAAGGGTCATGGGTTTTGGGATTACGATTATCGTAAAGGTCCGATCGATGCCTTTAAACCACTTGTGGAAATTTTTGAAAAAATGTGTACCATGCTTTTTACGATTTCAATGAAAACTCATCTGTAAAAAAGTGTCCCGAATCGTGTTCGAAGGCATCTACTGATCCGGGGTTCGAACCAAGGTTCTCAAACTAATACGTGTAGTTCACATATTTAAAAACAATTATAATTTACATGAGAGTACCAGTTCCATTGCGCATTATATATAAGACACCTTTGCAAATCTTTAATCCATGTTAATGTGTGAATGTGCAATTGGAGTATAAAAACACTGTTTGAAATAACTACTTTTTTTCCATTTTTTGTATCGTCAACCTATCTTAGATCGTAATTGCGTGTTCGTTCATAGTTTGATAATCAAACTTTGGGTTAGCTATACTATTTAAATGATCGGTATCGGTACTGTATAACAAAGAATATACTTTGTATTGGATTATATTTTTACTGTATTTTATGTTTCATCAGAATTTGAAAAGATTGACTGTCACTTAGTTTCAACAAACAAGACGAGGATCAACTCTTTGATGTAGCTTTGGGGGTTTTTGTTGATGTGAAGCGTGCAGTAGGATTCAATTCCATTTCTCTCTCTGCTGGCACTTCAAGGCTAGAGGGAGGAGCCCCGTACAATTTAGAGCCAACGACACAGCGGCCAGGCGGCACCGTAATTACTGCGTATTTACTAGTATTTATTTATAGACAACGACACAGCGGCCAGGCGGCATCGTAATTACTGCGTATTTACTAGCTATTTATTTATAGACAACGACACAGCAGCCTATTAACGGCGTAAATTTTTTAGCTATTTATTTCGAGCCCATGGGATTTCGAGCCTATAGATTTCGAGCCCGTGCCACAATAGTGTGTCCCATCGTCTGCAAATCTAAACGTCTCTAAATAAATACTATTTAATTTCGAGCCAACGAGATTTCGAGCCAGTGGGATTTTAAAACAGTGGGACTCTCTCTCTGGGGGAGTCATCGTCTCTAAATAAATACAATAAATTTCGAGCCAACGAGATTTCGAGCCCTTGGGATTTATAGACGTGAGACTCTCCCGAATTTATTTATTTACTATTAATTTTATTTATTTATTTATGTTTATATTTATAGTTTTTTATCAAGTTATTTAAAATAAATTCGCACTCAGTCAGCACTTGTTTAACTTTTAATAGTTCAGTGGAGGACATTACATTTAAAGCCGACCAAGCCAACTCTGTAGGTGCCAACACCATCGACGAGCGAACAACGACCAACTAGAGACCGGAGTATTTAAGTTGAAAACACCGATTTATTCAAGCCCGGACACGATTCCACCCCCGGACAGACAGAATTAACAAGGCTGATTCAGAACCACCTAAGTATTTATTATGTTCCTCGTTGCTAGGACGGCTCTAAAGTCATTGTTTACATATCCTAAGCCAAGAAGTAATGTTCTTAAATCATAAGTTAAAATCTTCTGACCGACGCAGGAACATTAACCACAAGACCAACGAACCACAAATAGTATATTGTGTATTAAAACTAGGAAAACGCTAAAGTCCCGCCGCGTTGATGGATGAGCTTTTTTAAGTTTTTGGTTTGCGTGGGATATCTTTACTTTTGCAAGTGCTTTGCTTTGCTGCCTATGCATTGTAGGTGATTGTTGTCAAGTTTTTATTGTTTCTTGTCAATTGATAATAATTTACCGTAAAAAACTTATATTAAAAGCTTTATTTCTATGGATTCTAGCAAACTTTTTCAACTTTTTCTTTCAAAACGTACTATACATCACCATAACCTTAATGTTCATGTATAATATGAACGTTGTAGCCCCACCCGTTTGGTCATAATCGGCCCAAATGGCACTAAAATATCGCACAAAACCGTAAAAAACTTATAATAAAAGCTCAATTTCTATGGATTCTGGCTATTTGTTTCAACTTTTTCTTTCAAAAGGTACTACATCACCATAACCTTAATACCCATGTATAATATGAACGTTGTAGCCCCACCCGTTTGGTCAGAATCGGCCCAAATGGCACGAAAATATCGCACTAAAAATCGAAAAAAATCGCAAAAGTACGATATTCATGAGAAATATTTCTTTGATAGTACCCAAAAACAATACACCTCTAAGTTCACAGATTTCGAAGGTCCCGTCAAATTTTTATCAAATTGGATGTGCCGTTTGCCCGGTAGAGAGCGAACAAACATACAAAAAAAAAACAAAAAAAAAAAAAAAACACTAGTGCTAAATTTTTGGGGGTCAGGGAAATTGAAGTCTTTGCTTCGCTCATCCAATTAAATAATATACTTACAATTTTTACAGACGTTTTTCTCCCAATTATTTTCCCCAATTATATTAATATTTATAGCATCTTTACATTTAAGTTGTGTACCATTAATTAAGTGTAGAAAGGTAAGGGGTGTCTTCCCAGGTATTTCTTAAGTTATCTATTTTTGTGTTATGTCTACAACTTTAAAATAAAGTATTTTGTTCGTTTAAAAGTTAAATAATAAAGAAAATATGTAAACATTGTTGAAATAAAATAAAACCTTTGTGAGGAACAAGAAGGAAAAGAAAAATGTCAAGAAAGGAAATCGAGTCGTTGGGTTAGTCGTACCGGGCACGGCTTACTGTCCCACCCACGTTATAGGCAGACGCAGCAAGATTAATAACTCCCGGCATTCTAGGGGACGCCCTGGTACCGTGTTTTACCGCAGACGTCGCGTGGTCGCCAGTCATATCGTTCTATAAGTTTTACGAGGCTAAATTTAAATTTTTAATCGTGGGAAACCTGTTATAGGGTGCAATTAGCCCCTCTTCAGGTGTGTAGGTATGTTGCGGATAGGAAATTGTGAAGGGATGTCCGAGGACTGTTTAAGTGGACTCAATCCCTTGCATTCGCCTTAACGACTGAGGTAAACCTCGGAAAAAACCTTCAGTCAGGATTGCCGGTCTCGACGGGATTCGACCCCGGGACCTCCCGAATCAGAGTCGAGCGCTTAGCGCCCGAGCCAACACTGTCGGTTTTACGAGTATAGTTGGTCTCGTGGTTAGAGGCTCTGCTTCCAATACTCCTAGGTTCGATTCCCGTTTGAAGCAGAAGTTATTAACTTCTATCTGTTCTTGAGTTCTTGGCTTAGGAATGTGTAAACTGTGACTTAAGAACATATAATAAATTACAAGGTTGTTCCAAATTAGCCTTGTTGATTCTGGCGATGTCCGCGAGTGGAATCGTGTCCAGCTTGATTGATCGGTGTTTCCTAATTAAATATGCTAGTCTCTAGTTGGTCATCGTTCGCTCGTCGATGGTGACGGCACCTACAGGGTTGGCTTGGTCGGTTTTAAAATTTATGTCCCCTACTAAAAATCAGTTATGTGACTGAGTGGGTATAGACTCTAAATATGTTTGTTTTTTAAATCTAACCTCCAGCGATTCTAAACTGCAGTTTTCCTGATATATTCTCTCAGTGGATTTAATCGAGAATTGTTGTCTCTTTTTTACATAATAAACCTATTGTTCTGCATTTACTGTTTTGCGTGTTCATTTCGTCGAATAGGCAAATAACCTTGCACATACAAATGTATTGTTACTGATTAAGGCCCGTAAATATTTGTTAATATAAAACATCAAAATATCGACCACAAAATAACAAAAAGGAACATTTGAATGCGTTTAACATTAAAATTGTTATCAAATAATACATTAAATACTTTATTTCTTTAAAATATGAAAAGTTTGTGTTGACACTATCTTTCTTTGAATGTATAAGTCTAGAATTCATTAATGACAATTCAACTTAAACTCTCCAAGTATGATATCCTCTTTCTCTTGGGCACAATTAAAATATATTATCTGCCTCCCAGGTGTGAGAATACACTGTTTAATACCAGGCTGGACCTTGACAGAGACAAGTGATGGACAGACTGTGGTGCACCGTGTGACAGCCGTGACAGACGCTCTACGCTCTCTAATAATAAGCTAGCTCCTAATGAGCAGAGTGATGGTGTGTTTATACCTTGAGCACATGTTGCTTTGGTCTCTCTCATTCTCTCTTCTTCTTCTTCTTCTTCTTCTTCTTCTTCTTCTTCTTCTTCTTCTTCTTCTTCTTCTTCTTCTTCTTCTTCTTCTTCTTCTTCTTCTTCTTCTTCTTCTTCTCCTTCTCCTTCTCCTTCTCCTTCTCCTTCTCCGTGTCTACTTGCAACGGATAATGCAATCTACTAGGAGGGAAAACCCGCTCTTCTCCCCCCCCCCTCCCGCCCCCCCCTCCTCCCCCTCTGGTTGGCTGCGCACCAACACTCGTCTTTTTTTTAGACTGTAACAATGTTTCCAGAGGCTTCGCTTAATCAAACCCAGGACAGATAATAGATTGAGACCAACCAGCCAAATGATTCTCTCTCTGAACTCTGGCCTATATGTCTTCTTTGCTAATTGTTTTTTAAACCGTTTCATGGGTAATTTTATATTTTAAACGATTGAGTTTTCACAAATTAATTTATTGACATTAAACATTTGCAAATATCTCCCTTCATTTTCTTTTAGTCGTGGACTAACTTTGCCGCATTTAATGTATGTAGCTGTCTTTAACTTTCATGGTTACATTGGTAATGAGTACAAATTATTAACTTAAACCCACATTTAAACTTGATTTACATGTTATATATTAAATAATGCGAAACATATTGAAATTGTTAATATTTAATACAATTAACCCTTTTAATCCCGAATTTAATTTTTCTTTATTAGGTTCTTGTAAAAAAACAATTCAAATTCCGATTTTTCCTGAGAATTTTCTTTATTTGGATTAAGCAATTTCCGAGAAATTTTCATTTTCAGTTAAAATTTTAATTTGAAATACATTTTAGATTATGTGTTTCTCAAATAACAGCAGTACACACTGGAAATTTATTACTTATCCGGGACTAACCAATATTTTTTCGTTTTAAACCTTTTTAGCAGATGTGTATGTTCAATCTTCTCCAAAAAAGCACTTTTTGTCCCGTTGAATTGGGGAAAACATGTAATTATTTTTTATTTTTACAAAAAAAAAACTAGGGTCAAACTGAAAAACGAAAAGTTTATCAGCAAAAACTTGAGAACTTTCTGTTGCCATGTGGCAACCCCTGTTTAGAAAGGGTTGAAAAACTATTTAAGAGGACTCAATCCTTGGATAAACCTTGGATAAATCCTTCAGTCAGGATTGCCGATCTCGACGGGATTCGAACCCGGGACCTCCCGAATTCTAGTCGAGCGCTTGGCGCTCGAGCCAACACTGTCAGTATTACTTACAAGGGAATACAACACCCAAAGCCAACGTTTAACAATATGCTCGTTATTCTCAAACCATTGAAGTAAATGTACATTATGTATATGAATGTAATGTTTATAAATCTTTAATGTATTATGTTTAACAGTTTTAGTCAACTCACAAAGGCGAGTGATCAAAAATACATTACATTTTTTTTATTATTAACAAACCTTTTTCAATTTTACTAAAGCTATGTTTGTTTTAATTTATTTCATCTGTACCTACAATAATCAATTAATAATCAATCAATTAAAATTTCTACTATCTAGTGTATATCTATAACAAATTTCAAACTGTTCGCGAATCAGGAGATTTGGTGGAGGCGCCGGGTTTTTTGGGGAAATCTGAGGTCTTCCTAACTATTACCGGAAATTCATGTCAAAAAACACTGTTTTGAGTAAGCGCGAAAACGAAAATTCGATATGATTTTTTGTGGGGATTATGTTTTCCAAAATATCGATATATCGATACGATTTCGGTTCGTGAGAATAATGTCAATATTTATATTACTTTTGAAAGCATCATATCAATATAACATCATATAGTTTGCAAACCTTTTGTTTGTATTACATTGAAAATAAAAATGTAATAAATAATATGATGATATTTCAATAGAATGGGCAAAATAGGTTATTTCGATATATTTCTCGATTTCATTGGTCGGAAAACACTCCAGGAGGTGAAATTGATTTTGTGGAAATCATTCCAGAAATTAACAAATCCATCTCAGCAGGGTATCGAACCATGATCAGACCTACAATGCACCAACAATCCAGAAGTTATGAAGTCAACCGTCTCAGTAGCTGAGTGGTAAAGCACCTGGACGGCAATTGGGAGATCGGGGTTCGAAACCCTGCTGAGATGGATTTTTTAATTTCTAAATTATTTCGATATGATATCAATATGAGGTGATGATTTAGATATCGATTATGCAAGTCGTAAATCGATAAAAACATTCTTTGAATAATCTCCCGTTCGTTAAGAAAAACGAACAACATATATTTGAATCTCCCGCTCTTTGTTTCCCCAGGCCGCTGTGTTGCACCGCCTGGATGGGCGTGGCCCAGATCACGCCCCGCCTCTTCCTGTGCGGGGCCGCGGCTGTGAACCCCTCCATGTTGCGCGCGCTGCGCATCACGTGCGTGGTGAACGCGGCCTCGGAACTACCCCCCACCCCCACCCCCCCCCCAGACATCCGGTGTCTCAGGGTCGACATCCTGGACTCACCAAACTCTGACATTCTCGAACACATGGATCGACTGGTGGAAGCTGTCGAAGAGGTAACTAGACTCTGGAATGCGGATTGAAAGGTTTTTATTTAGGAACATTTTCAGACCACATTTTTCACCCTAAAGGTCTTAAATTTTTGTTTGTGGTTCTGTGTTAATAATCAATGACCCCCAGTTGTAGTATTTGGAGGTAATAGAATGTCATAGACTACAGCAGAAGAAGTTGAACACTATTGTAGATAGTGAGACAAAAATAACGGAAAGAAAGGATACAGGGTTTTAAAGTAATTTTTAAAATTAATTTTTCTTTCTCCTTGGGGAACCTGATGAGGACCCGCATCTATCCCCGAGGGGCACCTTCTACTCTTTTTTTATTCTACGGTGGAGAGACGGGAGTTCCCCTCATCCCTGCTAGCTGGTGTCCTCGCTCTGCCGCGCTGTGTTCCCGGTTTTCCCGATGAGGCCCGCACTATCCTTGAGGGACACCTTCTCACTCTTTTTATTTTACGTGGGAGACGGGAGGGTTTCCCTTCTCCACTGGTACTGGTGCTCCGCTCTGCCGCGTTTGTCTCGGGTTTCCTGATGGGAAACCCCGCATCTTCCCCGAGGCACCTTCTCACTCTCTTGTATTCTCAGGGGGAGAGGAGGGTTTCCCTCTCATCCATGCGTACGGGGTCTCTCGCTCTGCCGCGCTGTGTCCGGTTACCTGATGGGACCCAGCATATATCCTTGAGGGGACACCCTTTTCACTCTTTGTATGCTACAGGGGGAGGAGACGGGAGGGTTCCACTCTCATCCCCTGCGTAGTGGTGTCTTCGCTCGCCGCGCTGTGTCTCTTTTCTGAGAGGGCCCAGCTCTATCCTTTAGGGACATTTTTACTCTCTTGTATTCTCAGGTGGAAAGGGGGGGTTCCACTCTCATCGCTGCGTACTGGTTCTCTCGCTCTGCCGCGCTGTGTCTCGGGTTTCCTGATGAGGACCGATCTTCCCCGGGGACACCCTTTTCACTCTCTTTTATTTACGGTGGGGAGAGGGGGTTCCACTCTCATCCCAGCGAAGCGGTGTCTCTCCTCTGCCGCGCTGTGTCTCGGTTACCTGATGAGGGGCCCCATATACCTTGAGGGAACCTTCTCACTCTCTTGTATGCTCAGGGGGAGGAACGGGAGGTTTTCCCCTCTCATCCACTCGTAGCTGGTGTCTCTCGCTTGCCGCGCTGTGCTCGGGTTCCTGATGAGGCCCGCATCATCCCTGAGAAAAACCCTTTTCATCCCTTGATTCTACAGGGGGAGAAGGGGGTTTCCACTCCTCCACTGCGTAGCTGGGGTCCCCCTCGCTCTGCCGCGCTTTTGGGCCCGTTACCTGTGAGGGCCCAGCTCTTCCTTGAGGGACCTTTCACTCTCTTTTTTCTACAGGTGGATAAGGGGGGGTTCCACTCTCATCCACTCGAACTGGGGTCTCTCGCTCGCCGCGCTGTTCTCGGGTTTCCTATGGGGACCCACTCTATCCCTTTTAAGGGGGCACCTTCTCACTCTCTTGTATTCTACAGGTGGAGGAGCGGGAGGTTCCACTCTCATCCACTTTTCGTAGCTGTGTCCTCGCTCTGCCGGCTGTGTCTCGGTTACCTGATGGGGACCCCATCCTATCCTTGAGGGACACCTTCTCACCTCTTGTATTCTACAGTGGGGGAGACGGGGGGTTCCCCCTTTTTCCCCTGCGTAGCTGGGGTCTCTCGCTCTGCCGCGCTGTGTTTGGGTTTCCTGGGGTGAGGACCCCGCATCTATCCTTGAGGGGCACCCTTTTCCTCTTTGATTCTACAGGTGGAGGACGGGAGGTTTCCCCTCTTCCCCTGCGTAGGCTGGTGTCTCTCGCTCTGGCCCCGGGTGTGTCTCCCGGGTTTCCTGATGAGGACCCCCCAAACTATCCCGAGGGACCCTTCCACTCTCTTTTATTCTACGGTGGAGGGGGACGGGAGGTTTTCCCTCTCATCCACTGCGTACTGGTGTTCTCGCTCTGCCGCGCTGTGTCTCGGTACCTGATGAGGACCCGCATCTACCCTGAGGGACACCTTTCACTCTCTTGTATTTACAGGTGGAGGAGACGGGGGGGTTCCACCCATCCACTGGGGTGCTGGGGTCTCCGCTCTGCCGCGCTGTGGCTCGGTTTCCTGATGAGGGGCCCCGCATTATCCCTTTAGGGAAAACCTTCTCACTTCTTGTATTTACAGGGGAGGGACGGGGGGTTCCACTCTATCCCCTGCGTAGCTGTGTCTCTCGCTCTGCCCGCTGTGCTCGGTTACCTGATGAGGACCCCGAAACTATCCCTGGGGAACCTCTCCTCTCTTGTATTCTACAGGTGGGGGAACGGGGGGTTCCATCTCATCCATGCGTAGTGGGGTCTCTCCCCCTTTTGCCGCCTGTGTCTCCGTTCCCGATGAGGACCCAGCCTATCCCTTTGGGGGGCGCCTTTCACTCTCTTGTTTCTACAGGTGGAAAGGGGCGGGGGGTTCACTCTCATCCCCTGCGTAGCTGGTGCTCTCGCCCGCCGCGCTGGTCTCGGTTACCTGATGAGGGGCCCGCATCATCCCGAGGGAAAACCTTCTCCCTCTCTTGTATTTCCGGTGGAGGAGACGGGAGGTTCCACTCTCATCCCCTGCGTAGCTGGTGTCTCTCGCTCTGCCGCGCTGTTCTCGGTTTTCCTGATGAGACCCGCATCTTCCCCTTTAGGGGCACCTTTTCACTCTCTTGATTCTACAGGGGGAAGAGACGGGGTTTTCCCCTCTCATCCATGCGTAGGGTGTCTCGCTCTGCCGCGCTGTTCTCCCTTACCCGATAGGGCCCAGCTCTATCCTGAGGGCCCTTCTCACTCTCTTGTTTTACAGGTGGAGGAGACGGAAGGTTCCCCCTCTCATCCACTGCGTAGCTGGGGTCTCTCGCTCTGCCCCGCTGTTCTCGGTTACCTGATGAGGACCCAGCATCTATCCTTGAGGGGGGACCTTTCACTCTTTGATTCTACAGGTGGAGGAGACGGGGGGTTTTTACCTTTTCCCCCTCGTACTGGGGTCTCTCGCTCTGCCCCGCGGTCTCGTTACCCGACGAGGACCCAGCATCTTCCTTTAGGAAAAACCTTTTCCTCCCTTGTATTTTTCGGTTTTGGGGGACGGGAAAGGGTTTCCAAATCTCATCCATCGTAGCTGGTGTCTTCGCTTGCCGCCTGTGTCTCGGTTACCTGATGAGGACCCGCCCATCCTTGAGGACACCTTCTCACTCTCTTGTATTCAAAAGGGGAGGAACGGGAGGTTCCCCCTCTCCCCTGCGTACTGGTGTCTCTCGCTCGGGCCCCGCTGTGCCGGTTACCTGAGGGGACCCCCATTATCCTTGAGGGGCACCTTCTCACCTCTTGGATCTCAGGTGGAGGAAGGGAGGTTCCACTCCATCCCCATGCGGATGGTGGGTTCCGGGGGGTCCGGAGAGAGGACCCAGCTCTTCCTTGGCGCACCTTCCACTTTTGTTTTCTACAGGTGGGGGAGACGGGAGGTTCCACTCTCTCCACTGCGTAGCTGGTGTCTCCGCTCGCCGCGCTGTTTCGGTTACCTGATGAGGCCCAGCTCTATCCTTGAGGGACACCTTCTCCCCCTCTCTTGTATTCTAAGGTGGAGGGGACGGGGGGGTTCCACTCTCACCACTGGTAGCTGGGTCTCTCGCTCTGCGGCGTGTCTCGGTTTCCTGATGAGGACCAGCATCTATCCTTGAGGGACACCTTTTTCAAATCTCTTTATTTTACAGGGGAGGAGGGGGGAGGTTCCCCCCCTCTCATCCACTGCGTACTGGTGCTCTCGCTCTGCCGCGCTGTGTCTCGGGGCCTATGAACCCCCCGCATCTACCTTGAGGGACCCTTCTCACTCTCTTATTTTTACAGGTGGAGGGACGGGGGGTTTCCCCCTCACCACTGCGTGCTGGTTCTTCCTCTGCCGCGCTGTGGGCTCGGTTACCTGATAGACCCGCATCTATCCCCGAGGGACACCTTCCATCTCCCTTGTTTTTAACAGGTGGAGGAGAGGGAGGGGGTTCCACTCTCTCCCTGCGTACTGGGTCTTTGCTCTGCCGCCTGTGCCGGGTTTCCTGATGAGGGCCCCGCATCTATCCCTGAGGGGAACCTTTTCACTCTTTGTATTTCAGGGGGAGGGGACGGGGGGTTCCACTCTCACCACTGCGTAGTGGTGCTCTCGCTCGCCGCCTGTTCTCGGTTCCTGAGAGGACCCAGCCTCTATCCCTTGAGGGACGCCTTCTCACTCTCTTTTATTTACAGGGGGAGGAACGGGTTTTACTCTCATCCCTGCGTACTGGTGTCCTCTCGCTCTGCCGCGCTGTGTCTCGGTTACCTGAGAGGACCAGCATCTATCCCTTGAGGGAGCCTCCTCTACCCGCGCTCCAAGGGCCCCGGTGAAACCCCCAAATGCGGTTTTCCGCCCCTCATCCCGTACGAACAGAACTTTCGGTGCCCCCAGTGTCAGTTGGTGTCAACGCGGTGACCCGTTCCACATACCAAAGTGTATAGCCTGACATCACAACACTCTGTGCTACAGCAAAACACAGCAGGCGCTTCGGCAGGAACTAAAAAACACTTACCGACCCTAGACCGGTTGAGACAAAATTAATTGATAACCGCATTAAAATGTGAGAGGGGGGGTCTGATTTAAGGGTAAAAAATCCGCTGAATTGAATCTGCCCGGGGGCTACCTGGATTTTGGCCCGTTTTTCCAAAATTTAAATTTCTTGAGAAGTTTTTTTTTATTTGATACTTATCACATAAAGGAAAATTGATGAAAATAGGCAAGTGCGTGCACTTTTTAAAAAAGACATTTGCAAAAACCTCGGAACGTTTTTGGAAGTTTTGGTTGACTTACGGCGCAGAACATGGACCGGTATTTTGGGGGAAAAAAAATACCCTGTTTTCGCCGTATGAACGTACCCTTATTTAAAAAATGTAACACCCGTTATTTTGGCGTTTCCATATTAAGTTTATTTTTTCCCCTTGACCCAATTATAAACCCTCCTGAGGTGTGCATTGAACATTAAAAAAGATTTAAATTAGTTTTTTAGCTTTTTAAACCTTGGGGGCGTTTTTTTGAATTCCAGGCAAACGGGCCAAAATTTGAAATGGGACCGGGAAATTCGGATTCAGCAAAGGGTTTTTTACCTTGGTTCCTAAAGTTCCAATTTTTTCCACAAGATTTCAAAATCTTTTATTCTCGATTGCCTACAACAATAGACGTTGGGTTTTTCATTCCCACAAACAAAGTAAAAGTAATGATAACAAATATTTTCAGCTTTCAAATGAAAATGAAATCAAATTTTTTTGACTCTAGTTCGATCGTCGATGGTGTCGGCGCCTACAGAGTGGCTTTGGTTGGGTTTTTAAATTTAATGTCCCCACTGAAAACAGTTTTTGAATTATATTGTGACTGAGGGGTTTGACTAAATTAAATACGAAAATTTTTTTTATTAAATTCAAGGGTTAAGGTTCTATTAACGAATAAAAAACGAATGAGTGAACAGAATCGACAAGAGATAATTTTAAAAAATTTGGAAGAGAAATTGAATTGATTTTACAATGAATTAGAAATAATGAAATAGTTGGAATTGTATAGTTCGTCCGTTTACAGTTGACGAATTTGGAGTTCCTCAAAGGGACAAAAGACCAGATTTGTTCACACCTCTTGACAAGATCATTTTTCTCTGGTTCACCGGGAAATAGTCTCGGAGATCCCCAGTGATTGACATATCTATTATAATGAATAGCAAACCCGTCGCCAAATCACTTAGTTTGGTTTCCATTATTGTGCTTCATTGGTTTGCCAAAGAGGCGCACAATGAAACTTCAGCCGGGCAACATTGACGACGGTCAGCGAAGACTGAATTTTAAATTACAACCCTCGTAATTGGTTATAACAAGTGGCTTACATGTTCCCGCTGTGTCGGCGAAAAGTCGAAATTCGTCAAATGTAAACGGACAAACTATAACTGTTGCTTGACAAAGTGGTGTCCGAATGGTTAAAATCACAGCTCTTACTTGTACTAGGTATTTCCTGAGAAAGAACATTCCACACTTAGATGAGACTTAAGATCCAAGTGTTTAGTCAGTCTTAAGGAGAAACACGTTCCTTTTTTAACCAAATGAACTTATTCTGTGGGAACTTCACGTTCCTTAAAATTAACCTCTTCTTTGGAACCCACTTTCTTCCAAGTTTAGGAAGGGTACCCGTTTATATTTTTGTATTTTGCACGACATTTTTTTTAGAGTTTAATATCCGTTGGTCTTCAACGCCAGTGATTTTTTCAGGTTCACTTCCAGAAGCCATAACAAAAATGAAACTTTGATCAGATGTTATGGCAAAGTATAAAAAGTTTAAAATAGACGCTCTAAAAAATCAGTAATTAAATAATATTATTTTTTGGATTTTGAATTTTTGTAATATCATCAAAATTATTGGTACATTTCGGATTTTTAAAGTGAATTCTTAGTAATCTTGGACTTTAAGAGTGAACATATGCTTGCTTGACAGCCATGTAAAGTTGCATATCCATCTTATGCTAACTAGGGCAGAGAAAGCTTTAGAAAAATGTAAAATTTGAATCGTTGACTCAGGAACGTCACTTTGTTCCTTTTTCTAGGCAAAAATATCTTTGTCGCAACGTTGGAGTTTCCTTACTTTGCGATCAAGTTAATTTAAGCTAAGTTAGTTTAAAAGGTTACCGTCTCGGTGGTCTAGTTGGCTAAGGCGCCTACCTGGAATGTGGGAGACCCGGGTTCGAACCCCGGTCGGGATGGACTTTATAATATTTAGTTGTATTAAATTTCAATACAATACTATTCCACCAAAGGAAGTGTTTTCCGATTAACCAAATCGAGAAATGCTCTCCATAAGTCATAACTCACGTACTAAGTTTAAGTTAGCGACTAAGGGTTGTGAATGGTCTGTATAAAGAATGTATTCTGACGTTGAAGTGATCCCGTAATGTAACACATATTCAGGCAGTGAGATGGACAGTCAAAAAACTGTTTCTATTGTTAATAATAAAAATATAATGACATACTTTTGAAAATAGATTCTGACAAAAATATACATGTTTAACTTTTCAATAGAAATAAAATCTTGAATCAATTATCACGCAACACTTTAACAAATATTATTAATGTTATCTAAACTTAATTAACACGAAGGCAAATCGTGTGTTATGTTATCACGATTCTCAAGAATAAAATATGTGTATTTATGCAAACTCTATGTGTTTGCCTTCTGTACTCAGTTATTACCCCCCCCCCTACCCCCCCTACCCCCTCTACCCCCCTTCC
The DNA here is from genome assembly GCA_024449915.1 of Sweltsa coloradensis. Lineage (NCBI taxonomy): Eukaryota > Metazoa > Arthropoda > Insecta > Plecoptera > Chloroperlidae > Sweltsa > Sweltsa coloradensis. The sequence goes on from JAMZAV010006364.1 coordinate 17,371, forward strand.
CTAGCGCTACTTACCGCGATCCTACACCACTGATACGTGGATTGCTTACGCTACACTGTAACTTTGAAGCCACCTTGGGGGCCGCCATCTTGAGTGTCAATGTTATTTCTTATGGGGCGGCCATGTTGGAGGGAAAAACTTTATATATTTACTACAAACATGCCTTTGTCCCTAGCGTTTAACGGCGTTATTACCCCTCAATTTTTTTTACCACATAACATATAGCATAGTTCTACACTAAAATGACCGTTTAAAAAAAATTATCTTTTAACTGTGATTTTACACGAATTTTTCCATATTTTTTATCCAGTAATTTGCGAAAATTGGCGTTTTAGAAAATTTCTGATATCGGCTTTAACCTGCTTCTTTTTTGTTCCACATAGATACTAGAGCATCATACCAATCTTAAATGGCCCTTTATAACATCGTGTCTTGAAACTGTGCACAAATATACACTCAAACACGCAAAAATATACATTAGAAAATCACACCTCTTCTTGGTAGTGAGCATATTTTGAACGAACCACTTGCCCAAATTTCTAAACAAAATATAGAGAATTTACAGAAAAGGCTGTCGAGTACGTCAATAAAATCCAATAGTTTTTGGAGATAATCCTCCAAGGTCACAGGGCATAAAGATGGTACCCATGCTACCAACCCATGTTACCCATATTGCCGATGAGACAGTGGCGTAACTTACTAAGCGCGGGCCCCCCCGCGAACGTAGTTCACTTGGGCCCCTCTATAATAAAGGTGGTGTAAGTGACGAGCGTCTGTGGGCAAGGGGTTCGGGGGGGGGGTCAACTTACTTTATGACTTTACGACGGTTTCATTTTTGATATTTTTGAACACTAAGAAATATTACTCTTAATTCATGTTAACCATTTATTTACTCAACAAGCAGGTCAAAATTGCCAAGAGGAGGCCCTAAAAAATCAATGTGTTGGGAAACTAAAAAATATGTTTCCAAATATAATAATAAACTTAAATTTTGAATGTGGTCGGTAAAAGTTTGCATATTTGGAAGAACATTTCATATTTGATTTCCTTTTAAATATGGCCTGTTATTTTATTGATAATGTGTCCGTTGACTTTAAGTACCAATTTGTTTAATATTTACAAAAATGTATCATGTGACCACTCGTTGGCACAAATTATACCTTGTTAAATTAAAAGATCCAAATGTGTTTTACAATGCTTTGGATAGGATTATTTTGTGAACTTTGACCCATGAACGAAAAATACCTGGTTTTCAGTAGGCCTATTTAGTTTTTATTCGCTCTAAATATTAACCAGGGCTTATTTATTGTTTGGAACGCTTGGTTATACAAAATTGGTTCAAATAACTGTAATCGTTAAGTGACTAATATACAAAATTGGTTCAAATAACTGTAATCGTTGAGTGACTAATATATTAGTCACTCAACGCTGTAATATCTGTTTGAATTTCACATCAACAATTTGATAACGTACAGTACCTATCTCGTAAGTAGTCGTGTTGTTTTATTGGGAAGTCTGCCCAAGGGTGCAATGCATGTCCCTCTTCAGGTGTCTATAACTAGGATATATTTTGCTAGGACAATTGCAAAGGGATGCCCGAGGGCTGTTGAAGAGGACTCAATCCCTTGCATTAGCATTAATGACTGAGGAAAACCTCGGAAAAAAACCTTCAGTCAGGATTTCCGATCTCAACGGGATTCACACCGGGACTTCGTGAATCAGCCAACACTGCTGGTGTAATCACTCATTGATGAAGTTATGAAATTTTGAGTGCTTTTCAAGAACTTTATAGATATCCTTTATAATAAGAATTCCAGTTTGATTAGCATTGCGTGGCGACCAAGTCTGACAAGCGAAAACACGGTATGAGCATCACGTTCCGGGCCCCTCATACCCCCGGGCCCCCCCGCGATCGCGGGGGCTGCGGGGGCGGTAGTTACGCTTACGCCACTGCGATGAGACCTTGCTCGAAAAATACCAAGTTTGACAATTTTTTTCGGGTCATGGTTGACCCAATAATTTTTCTGTTAGTTTATTCATAACTAGTTAGCCTGAATGAAATATATTTTTGAGTTTAGCGGGTAAATACCCCTTTAAATAATTTTTGATTAATTAATTAATTAATTTCTTTTATCCAATTTTTCAGAAAGTTACAGGATCTTTACTTGGTGGCAATTTATTTCTAGATTCCTTGTCATCATAACATTAATAGCATTGGCAACTATGATGCTTTTTTCACGATTTGCACAGGCTTAAAGCCGCCACTATCCTTGGAACGACGGTTCCAATTATCCAAACAATGGAACAAAGGCTATTTGAGAGATAATCACTACAATACCATCAAAGTCAAACTCCCTTTAAGTACAATATATAAATACTACAACATGACAGGTTTTATATTGCAAACAAGTAAAGATGTATCATCATATATGAATTAAGATATTTTTCTATTATTTGTACACTTTTGAGTTCGTTTTTCCGCTTTCCGGGACAAATGACTGCTGCGATTTGTTTGAAATTTTCAGAAAACCTTTAAAATCTCTAATATTAGACTTTACAAGAATTTATTTTAACCAAATAAATTTGTCACATGAAAATCGCACTTTTCCACTTTTTCCACATTTGAAACTGAAAATAATTAAAAATTGACTGTATTGAAAAATATCTTCAAAACTCATTGTTAATATCATTCTATTTTACCATTCGCTTATATTGTTGGTTGAAATTACTTTCAAAATATCATTCTATGCTAACAATGACGAAATGAATTAGGATTAAAATATAGTTACATAGCGCTTAATCCACTGACAATATGCCCATCCTTCAACGATTATATCTTCTAAAACACAAAAAATTATTTATTTTATTAGTTCAGTTCATGAATATATTTTTTAAATCATAATCATTAATTTATAAAAAAACATCTCGCTAGCAACCAAAACAATATGTCGAATTTATGCTTGAATCACATTTTAGTGAAACTATTGGGCCTACACTATTTTTGCCGTGTCTGCATTTTTTAACTATGAAATCATATGTTTATTAAAAATTGATTGTTGGATGAGCGTAGCGAGCGAAGCGAAGATTCCATTTCACTACACTGGAGAAAAAAATCCGTAATGTTTTTTTTTTTTTGTATTTTTGTGTGTTCGTTAACACGATTCCGGCTTAACCGATACTCCAATTGCAATGAAATTTTCTGGAGACCTTTGAAATCTCTGAACTTAGAACTGCACGGTTCAAAAAATTGATCGAAAAATTATTTCTCATGAAAATTGCAATTTTACGATTTTTTTCGATTTTCTTGTTTTTTCTGTTTGTATTTTTGTGTGTTGATAACACGATTCCACTAAACCGATACTCCATTTCTATGAAATTTTCTGGAGGCCTTCAAAATCTCTGGACTTAGAACTGTCACGTTTTTGACGCAATCGAAAGATTATTTCACATGAAAATCGCAATTCAACATTTTTTATTCGTTTTTTCTTATTTTTTCTGTTTGTATTTTGTGATTCCGGCTAAAATGATACTTCAATTTCGATGAAATTTTCTGGAGACCTTCGAAATCTCTGAACTTAGAACTGCAACGTTTTTGAGCGCAATCAAAAAATAATTTCGCATTAAAATCGCAATTTTACGGATTTTTTTCGATTTTTAAAAAATTTCTTCGACTTATATAACACCTACATACTTAATTCGATTGTAATGATTTTTTCACAGAACCCAAATTTTATAAATTAAGATATCGTGTGAAATTTGAGCGCAATCGACAAATTATTTCTCATGAAAATCGAAATTTCACGATTTTTTAAAATTTCGATTAATAAAAAAAAAAAAAATATTAATTTTTCAGTTAATTTAATAAAATAAAAAAATCTTCGACTTAGTAGGTAATGATTTTTTCACAGAACAACAGAAAATCTGCATAACACATGGCAGCTGAATGCACCATATTACGCTCATCTAACAACGCGCCTGAAAAAACGTTTGCAAAGCTTCCTAGTTTATAATAAAGAAAGCATACAGTAACCTACAAATTGGTATTTAAAAAAAAAATCGGTTAACTGAGACCCGAGTTATGTACATTTAAAAACAGTATCGAGTAATCGTTTCAATGATCGCTCATTCAAAAATAAAATGGCCTCTAAAAAAACGTATACCACAATTCGAAGTGCGACATACTACCGGGTGCTGTTTCATAAAGTGCGTACTAACACATGGTCAAGTCAGATTTGAGATGTAAATTAGGGTGTTAGCCAATTTCGTTAATAGAGGCCCTACAGGATTTAGCTCCTGGGCTATAGGCCCTATGTGAAAAAAGCTAAAATTGCCGCTCAAGCGAAAATACCTAAATTTACCCCCCCCCTACCCCTTTACAGTCGCTGGTCCGAGACCCCATCATCCCTTTTCAAAATCTGTTAATCACAAGGGGAAAAATGATACCACTCTCAATACTCTACCTGAAAATTGTACACGGGCTTATGTAATGAATCTCATTAATAACGTAGTAGTAAAAACAAAATTGTGCATTGTTTTCATTTTACTGTTTTATTGAAACGACAGTGCTGTTAATATGTTGAACCAAACACAATTGAATGTTATTTGAACGACTGTAATGAGCATTGACGACCGCATATTACGTTTCAGATGTGGTCTAACCTACAGCGTATCAACTTGTAAGTCGCACGCCGAGGCACCAGCCAACAACACGACATGATGTTCAAGACAGACTTAGTGGTCCTTGCTATGATGGTTTGGTGTGTCCTGGACGGAGGTTAGTCATCCCAGATATTACACTGGTGTGAGTGTGAGTGTGAGTGGAGGTGAGAGTGAGGTGAGAGTGTGAGTGTGAGTGTGTGTAAGAGTGTGAGTGTTGAGTGTTGAGTGTGAGTGTGAGTGTGAGTGTGAGTGGGTGTGCGTGTGCGTGTGAGTGTGAGTGCGAGTGCGAGTGCGAGTGAGTGGAGTGTGAGTGCGAGTGCGAGTGCGCCAGTTGCGAGTGCGAGTGCGAGTGCGAGTGCGAGTGCGAGTGCGAGTGCGAGGGCGAGTGCGAGTGCGAGTGCGAGTGCGAGTGCGAGTGCGAGTGTGAGTGTGCGTGTGCGAGTGTGAGTTCCAGTGTTACGTTTCTTTACGTTGCAGAACTAATTAACCTGGATATACAATAAATGACACAATTCTTTAAATATTTACCAAGGTCAACTTAGAAAAATACTGTTGGTTTCTCAAAAATAAATGATCTTGTTAAAAAAAAAAAAAATAACTAAAGTTGTTTCGTCTCTTAGTGAAATTGGATATTTTGATCTAGATCCAGATTTTGATGTAAGGTAGTGTTCACGTACGTGGAACAACAAAAGAAATTGGATTTTAATGTATAGGGTGTTGATTGTTCACACTTCCAACAATAAGTTTGTTTAACTGAATAGAAATGACCTTAAAAAAATAAAAAATAGGTAGATAGATAGATAGATAGATAAATAATGACCCACAGATGGATGGATCGTTAGCCCTCCGAAGGGTTATTTCGTTTCAACATTTTTCGATCCAGAGACCCATTCGGAAAAGACATTTCTAGATGTGCTATAAACTGTCATCTTCCAATAAAATTGTGCTGTGTTCTTGTTCCTAGGGTGACTGGGGGCCCACTGTCCTGCAAAGTTAAACCGATGGGGATCGTCTCCAAGAATGCACCCTGCGCCCTTGGTTCCCATGACATTTACATCTTCCAGTGTGAAGCCCCTGGCAATCCAATCAGTAGGGAAGGCAACTCAGTCGTAGATATTAGCCCTGGTGTACAGAATCAGTAGATATTCACTTCAAAACACCATCGCCGTAGTTTATAACACTACAAGTAAAAACTGTCTATTCCACCGAAGTACAAAGTTTTACGTTTACTCTTTCCCGCGATTTTATTGTGAAAAGTCGTCGTGACGTCATAACTCGCAGTAGACAGCGTTTGTTTTTGAATGAAATTGACCACCGGTCTTATAGATCATGATGCAAAATTCACCTCTCGGCCGTTCACCAGCTCGTATTAAAACAATAGTTCGTTGCTGACAATTTCTTTATTAATGTTATCATAAAACCATTAATCGAAATAAATGTATACACAAATTTGCAAATGTTATATCGTGATGTTAAAATTATTGTTTATGACGTTTTTAAACATACTAGAAACAAATTTCATTCCAAAAAGGCTTCTATTAGGCCTTGTTCACATAACTTTGTTTTAGTCTTAAGAAACTGTTATTGTTATAAGAAATCCGATATCCTGATTAGTGTGAACGCGGCCTAAATAAGCAAAAATGATTTTTTTCCAATGACCACACGGTGATTGGTCGTAGGGTTATGACGTATTGCCCTGTTTTTCCCGCCATTATTACGTGTAAAACATCAAGCTCACTTTTATGACTGAAAATATTTTATAAATAACACAAATGTAATATTTATGTAATTAATATCTGGCCCTGAATAAAGTAGAATAATTAAAAAAAGTTCCCTAATAAACTTTCAACGCAGGTGTATTTATTTATTTTATTGTATTCTTCTCGCAGAGGCGAGTTCTTGTTGTTGTTGTTGTTGTTGTTGTTGTTGTTGTTGTTGTTGTTGTTGTTGTTGTTGTTGTTGTTGTTGTTGTTTTTGTTGTTGTTGTTGTTGTTGTTGTTGTTGTTGAGCTTGCCAGTCTGCCGCCCGCTCACGAAAGTTCATTGGATATTTAGAGTTCTTTTCAATCCAATCAATGTAACTTGCCACGCGGGTGTATTTCTATTTTATTGCTATTCTTCTCAAGAAGAAAAATACAACAACATCTCTACAGCAACACCCTGATTTGCAGCAAAACTCGTGGCTCGTTGGTCTTGTTGTTAGCGTATCTGCTTCCAATGCAGAAGGTCCAGGGTTCGATTCCCGCTAAAGTCAGAAGTTTTTTTAACTTCTGATTTGGACTTCAGTCCATCAGTTCGTGTCTTAGGAGTTTGTAAACGGTGACTTTGGAGCCGTCCTAGCAACGAAGCACATAATAAATTTCAGAGTTGTTCTGAATCGGCCTTGTTGATTCTGGCGTTGATTCGCGGGTGTTCGCACTGTCCATACCACTGATTGCTATATTTCCTATTAAAAATATCGATCTTTGGTTGGTTATCGCTCACTCGTCGATTGCGTCGGGGCCTGCAGGGTTGGCTTGGTCGCTTTGATTTAAAGTCCCCCACTGAAAATCAGTTATATAACTGAGTGGGCAGACTCTAAATAAAATTTATTTTATTTATTTATAACATAAATAAATACACTTGCGTTGCAAGCTATATTGATTGGATTGCCAAGAAATCTAAATATTCAATATACTCTCTTTGTGCGGGCTTCAAACTGGAAAGCTCATCAAGGAAAATGACAAAAAAAGAATTAAAATCTGTATTGATGAAAACGCACGCGATAAAATTAATGTGTACTGTATTTCACCTTTTGATGTTTTGTGCTATATAATTGAACATTTTATTGTATTTCCCAATACCATTTCCTATTTCAAATTCAAAACAGCGCCGCACTAGGCCAGGTATAGAGGAAATACAGTCAACTTCTGGGGGGGGGGGGGGGGGGAGGGGAGGCAATTGTTAGACAATGAGAACAGTAAAAATTTAAAATGACCTTACAAAGAGTTGATTGTGATTTGTCAATTTCAGAAACAAATGTCACAGAAATGCAAAATATAAACGTGGCTGTGAAATATAATAGGTGGTTGACAAATAATAAATAAATAATGAGTCATGCCGATGAAAATTGTATTGAAAAAAATTAAAATGAGAATTACGTTAGAGGAAAAGTCAATAGAATTTCCATAACAGTTGATTAATTGTTGGTATTGTTTTAACAATGATAAAAAAAACTGTCTGATTGATACGATTCAGTTATAGCTTTGTATGCTTGTTTGTGTTGTTTACTTGCTTTGAAAAGCCCTTCCTCTGTTTACAACTTCCCGGCGTGAGTCCTTCATTTAGCAGTGAAAACCACTCTCCGGAAAGCGGGCAAGTAGCAACATATGTCATTCAATTCACAAAACCCCAGGGAAGAATAGTTAACTTGTTGCTAATGATCTAGATTCAGCGTTTTGGCGTCGCGACGCTTTAAAGATGGCCGACGCCGTTTTTATGCACGCGCATCGGAAGAAGAAACGGCATATATCTAAAAATATGTTTGTCCGATTTGGCTGAAATTAATTTTATTCTCTTTACAATAAAATTGTCAGTGTGTCTGTACAATATAATATATAATGCATTTTATATGTGTTTAAATATAATATGTACATCAAAATCATTTATTTTTCACTTTGTAGTCTTTTCGATTGGTACCAGAGTTATAAATTCACAGAATAATTTTTTTGAGTGTACATTAAAACACTTTAATATGTTGTTAACAACATGGCTATCTTGAAATTTCATTTAAAAAATTATTATTTTATATATTTTTTAAAATGTAAATAATACGGTGTGTCTTTCTGGGATTGTCGCCTAGCTGCGTTGGCGCATGCCAACCTATGGGTAAATTACTCACTTGGGCCAGACTTTGTGGAAATATCTTCACAATAACAAAAGTTAATACAAAAAAATATTATATTATATATTTTAATAAATATTAGCCAATATATATCATTATTTTAAGATTTTAGGGGGGGTTGGTATCAACTCTCTAGTTTCTAGGGGTTTTTGTTACGCATAATGCTAAGATTTAGGTGGGGGTGAATTTTTTCGCGGTTTTAGCATTCTTAAAAATTGTTGTCAGGGGGATACGCTTGGTGCCGTGTTTGTTCCCGTCATGTCCCAAAATTTGCATATTATGGCTGACATGGACGTTGAGTCCCTACCAAAAGATTACGAAATAATATATTTTACAATTTTATTCAAGACCCTAATTAATTTAGCTATGATCATTTTTAGCATTGATTTTAAATATCGGTTAGAGGACTTAATGTCCCCCACAGAAAATCAGTTCTGTGACTGAGTGGGAAGCCTCTAAATACGAATTTATTTTATTTATTTATTAACGCTGAAAGTGACTAAAACGCAGCATTGAAAACACCCTTCAGAAAAATATTCCATAACAAATAATGAGAATACAAAATTTGTTTTATAAGTTTTTATTTACTAAAAAAATAATACAAGTTACGTACGATAAATACTATAAACATGCGGCCTAAATTATAATATGACAATAAATATTAAATGTTTATATTATATTAAGAGTGTAATTAACTATCTTGTACAAAAGAAGTACACAGTACATTTATAAACTATATTCTACTGATTACGTAACAAAACCAAATTTGTTTTTAATTGCATTGTTAATTCTCGAGGCATAATTTTATTTCCGTAGCGTTGAAATAATCAACACCTTTTATGCTTTTACAGATATGTTATATAAAAATACTTGTAAAGTAAGGCCCAGTCCCCATCACCGTCATAAGAAATTCTTTGTATCCTCATGACGTCATAAACATTATGGGCTGACATATTGCTGTACATCAGGGATTTCTTCCACAATATAATATAGCGGCCATATTCCCGAACATAAGGCGTTGTTCAAGACGGACTTATTACGTTTTAAGGAATATATAACAACAAATGCTTTCGACGGACCAATCAGACGTTTTTCAACCTAACGACGGCCAATCAAAAGAAGCTAATTAAACATTACTAATCAATCAAGATGTAGGATTTCTTGTAACTAAACAATTTCTTACGACGGTGATATTTTGCTTGCGATTCTTTGACAGGTAATATTCGTTCTCATGAAAGTGCTGCATATATTAATAACTTAGGTAGACATATTCTTGTCAAGCGGTTGAACTAGGTAGTTGAATGAACAGCCCTTATTTTGAACGGTAAACATTTATTTTCTTAATTTCATTGATCGGTAAACACTCCCGTAGGCGTAATTGATTATGGAAGTCAATCCAAAAATTTAAAAATCCATCTCGGTGGGGTTTCGAACCCCGAACCAACCGTCAATACGGATACTGGGGTTCGAATCCCGGCTGTGAGATGGCTTATTAAGTGTTGTATTGATTGCCATACAAGTTAAGAGGGCACATTCTCGCCTGAACAAGGCACAAACCATTGATCACGGAACAAGGTCTGATTGCCAAACTAATAGAGCTGGAAGACACAAAAGGAAAGCTACATCTACGCTAGTATGCTATTCAATTTTCAGTACTTTTTATGCGTTTTATGATGATTTTTATAAAATGGTAGTTTAAAAAAATATATATATAACAATAATAGGTGTATTTTTTACAAAACAACTTGTTTAAAAATCAATTTCTAAATGGCAACAAGCATAGATCTAAGCTCAATAAAGAACCTAGTGTAAAGTATAAAGTGCTATCTTAAATCGTTTTGTTTGTTGCGAGAATATGTTCTAAAAGACAAGTTAGTTACATGGGCAAGATAGGTCTAACGAACAGCGAGAAGAATATTCCTATAATACGCCAACAGATTCCTTAAGGTGATAGACCACGACAAATATTAAACCATGCAAAATTACAGTAATTTTTGGTGATATCTCGAGAACGTTGCAAAATATCGTAAAACTGATTACATACAATAATGTGGTTTTGTGAGAACTAAAGACTGCACGAAACAATATTGTAGTGTGATTAAGTTTTTAAATTAATATTTAATTAATTATGCATATTTGACATTTAAACCGTATTAATTGTTATATTCAAATATTTTTTCTTGCATTATTATGGACTAACAAAACCACATAAGGGCCTGCAAATTGTTTTTAGATATTTTGCACCGTTCTATAGATATCACTAAAAAAAGGCAATTCCACGAAATTTTAATATTGGTGGTGATCTACCAGTACCACCTTAAACTTACTTCTACCAATAAAGTCATATCTATGTCTATCGGGTGCGAACTTCGGGCTTCCAGTCAGTCTTATGGATAATATTGAACGGTGTGTTGTCCTCTACAAGGTAGTGAGAGGTTCCACTTGGCAGGTGGAGAAGTCGCCTGCTCTACCGACCCGCGTGCATTCCAGGGGCTTGCGCGTGACGAGGGGCGTGTCCGTGGGCGGGGCCAAGGTCATCCTAGAACAAGAGAAAGAGGGGTTAGGGACGTGTCGGTGGGCGGGGCCAAGGTCATCCTAGAACAAGAGAAAGAGGGTTAGGGGACGTGTCGGTGGCGGGGCAAGGCCATCATGAACAAGGGACTGAGGGGTTGTTTTGGCGGGGCCCGGTATTAAAAAAAGG